>JBBBDQ010000318.1:0-92500 GCA_037127315.1 Ascarosepion bandense
TTGATATCTTTCCTCCATCTTATTGTTTCTATTCAACACAATACTTTTAGTCAATACACTTTAATTTTATTGATATCTTTCCTCCATTTTATTGTTTCTATTCAACACAATATTCTTGGTCAATACAATTTTATTTTATTGATATCTTTCCTCCATTTTATTGTTTCTATTCAACACAATACTTTTAGTCAATACACTTTTATTTTATTGATATCTTTCCTCCATTTTATTGTTTCCATTCAACACAATATTCTTGGTCAATACACTTTTATTTTATTGATATCTTTCCTCCATTTTATTGTTTCTATTCAACACCATATTCTTGTTCAATACACTTATATTTTATTGATATCTTTCCTCCATTTTATTGTTTTCAGTCAACACAATACTCTTGGTCAATACACTTTAATTTTATTGATATATTTCCTCCATTTTATTGTTTCTATTCAACACAATATTCTTGGTCAATACACTTTTATTTTATTGATATTTTTCCTCCATTTTATTGTTTCTATTCAACACAATACTCTTGGTCAATACACTTTTATTTTATTGATATCTTTTTTCTATTTTATTCTTTCTATTCAACACAATACTCTTGGTGAATACACTTTTCATTATGACTCTTCATAAATAAATATACATTTGTTTCATGACTTGTTTTACTGCATCGTATTGTTGCTTTTTATTCATAGCATGAAAGATCAATGTTTTTAACAGTATGCGCTTCAGAAGTTCTCTTAGTCATCGAAATAATTGAGCTAACACCAGTGAAAGACGTTTGGCGTATTCTCGTCTAATGATTCATTTTTATTTCATGAAGTAGGGGTAAAGAATTGAGATGTATTCTATGATTTCTTGAAACCAGTTTAAAAGTGGGGTTAAAACGTTTTGTAATTTTCACTGAATTCTTTCTCGGTCATCATTTTATTTAGATCTACAAACTGAGGAATAGGCGCTTGCGTACCTAACTACGTTTGTGTGTGTAAATTCGTAGTGCAATAGTCATATGATTTTAAAATAAAGCGCCCACAAACACATATACTAGAATGGGCACATTTTATATCTAAGGCTTTATACATTCTTCTGGAATCATAGCCACACGCCCATAATGTTAGATATACACACTTAAATACATGTCTAGAAATGAAGGGATCTGTAAGTGCAGGCGCAATTCCTATTAAACCTATTACGTTAGCTTTTGCGTATATGTGTGCATATAGTAGTAGGGCTCCGTCGGTCAGGGTTGACCACGGGTAGCATTCTATTTGTCTGCTTGACTGGAGCATCGGTGTCTATATCTGTAGAAACCGATACCAGAGTAACAGTCTTTGGTGCATAGGCTGAAATTTTGTTTTGTTTCTGATTTGTCGGTGTTATCACTTTACTTACTGTGAACTCACCTCTCCATGGCGACTTTTGTCAGCTGCTTCTCTCTTGATTTGAGTTGCTGGGCCGCATTTCCTCTTCATTTGGCCCGGTTGATTGCTACGCTCTCCCATGTGTGCATATATCTAATTGTATATATAACTGTACGTCTGTTGTTGTTGTTTTTTTTTTTTTCATATTTTTAAATTCATTTAATCGCAGACAAGGCAATAAAACCACTAAGATGCAAAAGTTTACTGAGTTTTAATGAATATAAACATTTATAAGATAGCAATTCACATTGCATTTAAATTTTGAAATTCGAAGTTAACTGGGAAGTATGAAACCGAAACAGAGTTCTGTCAGCGAGAAGTGCGATAGAAGAAACTGTCAGCATAGGACTTACGGTTACATCTAGCCATTTCAACTTTAAAAGGATGAAACATTGCCGTCAGTCTAGTACTAATCCTAAAGTCTAGGTAGCACAGAGGAAACAATTGCCATGAATATATTTATAGAAAACGGACAGGGAAGCTTCGTTATGGCGGTTTGCTGAATCCGAGATTCCAGGTAAGGACTAATAAGATTGCAGATTCGTCTATATATTTTATCAACAATTTCTAAATATATGACTGAAATTCCAGAACATATATTGCAGCAATATTCAGAGCAAGAACGAATAGTAGACTTAAAAAATTGGATATTGTTACCACATCTGGGGCTTTTGCAGTATAACTCAAAATTATTGATAGAATCTAAAAATGATTCGGCAAATTTATCGGCCCTGACCTGGAAACTCGGCTTCATTCGCTTTCTCACTGCTGTATTGTAGCATTCTTATGTTTATTTTTCTACAATTATTTTCGTGAAAGTTGTTTTAACGAGTCATTTTCTTTAGTCACAAGACCTCAAGAATATAAATACAGTTCCAAATTGTCAATTACGTTTCTTCATTTTACTGTCAAAATAGCTGGATATACGCGCAAGTTCTATTCTAATATTTTCTTCTCTTGCACTGTGAAATTTTCTTTTGCCTTCTTTCTTCTCCAATCGCAAAAAGATTTAAATGCTATGTCAATCGTAGGCATCAATCTTCCAAAAAAACAGTTATTTTATTGTCCTTTCCCCTCAAAAAAGAGCTTTCATTTTCTTTCAACCACAGTAGCACGTACATTTTTGGTGGCGTTATCCACTAGTTTGTGATAATATATATATATATATATATATATATATATATATATATATTGTGTGTGTGTGTGTGTGTGTGTGTGTGTGTGTGTGTGTGTGTGTGTGTGTGTGTATATATATACACACACACACACACACACACACATATATATATATATATATATATTTGTTTAGGTACACACAAAGAAGTTCTTAATAATAAAATTTATATAAATAATGTATGTATTTTAAGAAAGTTTAGGCCTCCATATACAGACGCACGCACGCACGCACGCACGCACGCATCTCACAACACACATAGATATATGTATTTATAGCACACGTGTTCATTATCCACTGTGATGAGCTTTGTATTAAGAATCACATGACTCTGCCTCAGGCGAAAATTCCTTGTTTATTATGATATAAAAAATGAAATGACAAGAGATTTGTCATATATATATATATATATATATATATATATATATATATTGTGTGTGTGTGTGTTGTGTGTATGTGAGTATGCATTCACGCATTTTCACATACAAATGCATATAAAAGCGTATATATGTAAACTTCTTGATCGACATACATACATAGATACCTTGTATCTTGATATGCTGAAAAGTTTTCAGCCCAGTCAATTGAGTTATTTTTTTATTCTGTCAATGTTATATGTTTTACATGTTTCTTTTCATTTTAATTACGTTTTCCTAATTCAACATTTTTAATGAAATTATTTAAAATGTAAAAGTTTTCTCCCTGTTCCATTTTCCGTGTATTGGTGAAATAACTCTTAAAGTAATTTTGAATATTTTATAATGATAAAGCATTTGTGTTGGGACGCCCGCGCCTATTCGGCTACAATGGACTATTCCATTACTATGTAAAGTAATGGTGGCATCTACGTAGGAGAGTGTGCCGAGGAGCCGATCGACAAGTCAGTCGTAGACTTCCGGTGACGACCCGGAAGTACCCATTGCTCATACTACGTCTTACGACGGTTGAGACGATTAACCCTTATTCTTTTATTGGATACTAATAACCTTTGTAAATACTATTTTCACGGAATACAACAATTAACCTATTCCGGTTGTTGAGTTATTTATTCTTACTCACGACACAACAATTTGTTAACAATTTTTTCGACTGTTTCCGGTGTTTAATTGCATAAAACACTTGTCTGATTTACACGTGTAAAAATCACCTTATTTTTAGGGCATTGAGCCATCTAAACGAAACTCTTATTAGATACGGATTGTAATTTTAAATAACCGTCATATATTGACACATGCGTTAGAAAAATGTGAAAATCCCCTTGATGCATTTAAACGAGGCATTTATTTGAAACACAAACAAATTTTAAATTACTGTCATATTTCAACACATGCATTGTCAAATATAAAAGTCGCAGTGATCCATTTAAACGAGAATCATATTATAAAGGAAAATACATCTTAAATTCCTCTCTTATTTCAACGTATACGTTTATCATATGTGAATGTTGCATTGATCTGAAGTATGTAGTGATAATAAAGAGGAAACACGAGTGTTATTTTTAACGAAACAAGATAAGGAATTTATTTCATTTTTTACACATCTGAAGTTTCAGTAGCTTGTTTCGAGACATGTAGTCAATCATTAAAGTTTTGCAGTTTCGATGAATTGTTAAGAAGAGAAATGTTTATATTAAATAATCGGAAACAAAGTAAAATTCCCAAATGCTTAAAACAAATTAATAGATTTCGTTTTTCACATAAAAGTTATACAGTTGTATTCAACATGGATAACAAGATAACTTTTAATCTACTTAGCTTAGGAGTTGAGTAGAGTTCTTTGAATTTTCCTTCCTCTCATTAGAGGCTAATAATCAGCCTGTAATTTGACACCAAGATTAAGACGCGTGGGACTCTACCTTTCTCTCTCTCTCTCTCTCTCTCTCTCTCTCTCTCTCTCTCTCTTTGACATTGGCTCTTTACTTTTTCTCATATTGTGAGCCGCTCCCTTTTCAATGTAAAAAGTAAATTTTTACGTAGGTCCCTAAACTTTGCTTTGGTCTTTTCTTCAGCTCGGAGCTAATCCCTTTTTCTATTGGTCAAAATGAATTTTCGCAAAGATGCGAGAATTTGAAAGCAGTGAAGACAAGTTATTTTTATTTCGTATTCACCACAGATCCATTTAAACGTGAATTTTATTAGCAACGCAAAAGGAGACTATTAGAAAACGAAACGAATCTTAAATTTCTGTCATATTTCGACACGTGCATTTATCAAATGAGAATGTCACATTGACCCATTTGAGAGAAACACTTTTTAGACTATGACGTATACTTCGCTTAGACTTAGAATTTGCAATGACTTAAGAACAGTTTCCTAATCATAATTATTAATGATCAATATAGAGTTACACAACATAATAATAAATATTAATTATCAATATAGTGTTACACAACATAATAATAATTATCATTGATCAATATAGAGTTACGCAACATAATATTAATTATTAATGATCAATATAGAGTTACACAACATAATCATAATTATCAATGATCATTATAGAGTTACGCAACATAATCATAATTATCAATGATCATTATAGAGTTACGCAACATAATATTAATTATTAATGATCAATATAGAGTTACACAACATAATCATAATTATCAATGATCATTATAGAGTTACACAACATAATATTAATTATTAATGATCAATATAGAGTTACACAACATAATAATAAATATTAATTATCAATATAGAGTTACGCAACATAATCATAATTATCAATGATCATTATAGAGTTACGCAACATAATATTAATTATTAATGATCAATATAGAGTTACACAACATAATCATAATTATCAATGATCATTATAGAGTTACGCAACATAATCATAATTATCAATGATCATTATAGAGTTACGCAACATAATATTAATTATTAATGATCAATATAGAGTTACACAACATAATCATAATTATCAATGATCATTATAGAGTTACACAACATAATATTAATTATTAATGATCAATATAGAGTTACACAACATAATAATAAATATTAATTATCAATATAGTGTTACACAACATAATAATAATTATCATTGATCAATATAGAGTTACGCAACATAATCATAATTATCAATGATCATTATAGAGTTACGCAACATAATATTAATTATTAATGATCAATATAGAGTTACACAACATAATCATAATTATCAATGATCATTATAGAGTTACGCAACATAATCATAATTATCAATGATCAATATAGAGTTACACAACATAATCATAATTATCATTGATCAATATAGAGTTACACAACATAATCATAATTATCAATGATCATTATAGAGTTACGCAACATAATATTAATTATTAATGATCAATATAGAGTTACGCAACATAATCATAATTATCAATGATCATTATAGAGTTACGCAACATAATCATAATTATCAATGATCAATATAGAGTTACACAACATAATAATAAATATTAATGATCAATACAGAATTAAACAACTTAATAATAATTATTAATGATCAATATAGAGTTACATAACTTAATAATAATTATTAATAATTAATATTGTGTTACACAACATAATAATAATTATCAATGATCAATATAGAGTTACACAACATAATAATTCTTATGATCAATATAGAGTTACACAACATAATAATTATTATCAATGATCAATATAGAGTTACACAGCATAATAGTAATTATTAATAATCAATATAGAGTCACACAACATAATAATAAATATTAATGATCAATATAGAGTTACCAACATAATAATAATTAATAATGGTCAATATGGAGTTACACAACTTAATAATAATTATCAATAATCAACATAGAGTTACACAACTTAATAATAATTATTAATGATCAATATAGAGTTACACAAGTTAATAATAACTATTTATGATCACTATAGTGTTACACAACTTAATATTAATAATTATTAATGATCACTATAGCTTTACACAACTTAATAATATTTTTTAATGATCAATATAGAGTTACAATATAATAATAATTATTAATGATCAATATAGAGTTACACTGAATGGACAAGATGGCTGCTCTAAAATATCTGTTTTATGGAAATAGGCAATCTGCATAGTCAACAGGAGGAGGTTCAGTAATGTTTTAGGCTCGTTTCGCTCGCAGTAAAAATATCAGTCGATTCAGAGTTAATCATTGTACAAATTAAATGCAAGGAATTAATGTAATACATTTGTGAATAATACAGGTCAGTAGGATGTTCCTTGTGGCGCAGTGGATATCGACTCGGTACGAGAAATCGGAGAGCCGAGTTCGAATTCCAGTTGAATTCCTTACATTCACTTACGCGCAAATACACTTGGGAAAGGTATTAATCCGTCTCTTCCTTCCAGTTATGGGTTAAATAACAGGACAGAATGGGTTCTATAGCCTTGGTCGGCAATCAGTCTACCGCAGAAAGCAATGGCAACCTACTGCGGGATAATCTTCTGCCCAGTCAGTCATGTATCTTTCGAGACATGATCGCCCAAGCCTGTATCACGTATGGCACTTAACTGACTGACAGGTCACAAACAAGAAACTTTAAGCGGAACGGTACATTAACTGAAGACAATGCTTCTTTACATTCTATAAAGTTAACTTTTACCCTTTTTCTTCTATATGCCATGTTCTTTCAGGACGTAGGCGATCATGGACTTCCACATCTTCCTTATCCATAGTGGCTTTTTGTTAACCAACCCAAACCCCCCTCTGCCATTCACGTGCCCGTCAAGCATATTATGTGCTGCTTTCTCTTGTCCCTCTTTCACTCTAGCTGACCTGTGAGTATCAGATTCTCCAAGCATTTCTTCTTCATTACATGTCCCAGGAACTTTACTTGTCTTTTCCTGATATCAACTATTAGTTTCCTTTTCGTTTCCATCCTCTCCAAAACCTCTTCGTTACTCATATGTTCGGCCCATGGTATCTTCAGTATTATTCTGTAGAATCACATTTCAGTTGCTTCAAATTTTTTCTTCATCTCTGATGAAATTGTCCAGCATTCACTGCCACATTGAAGAACAGACATCACATAGCAATCCAGGAGTCTCTTCTTTGTCTCTAGTGAAACTTTCCTGTCTCTTTTAGGTACCTCCACTAAAACAATATAAAAACAGCATAGTATCGATAAGAAATGTCCCAAACTTAATAAAACAAACTTTTTTCATGAAAACCTTTTTTTTTATTATTAAGAGGAAAGATCAAAGTAATTTTTAATTATTTAAAAAAAAATTTTTAATCCCTTTTAACGTTTTCGAAATTTTGTCAGAAAAGTTTGTTTGAGTTGAGTTAACTGCTTAAAAAAAGTTTACGACTGTTTTTACAATGGGGAAACGTAATGATGACATCACCCACTTTTTTCCCCGGTGACAAACACATTAATTTGGAAATTCTCGCAAAAATCAAATAATTGCCAGATTTTAATGAAACTTTCAGCACTCATTCAAAAATTTAATGAAATTATTTTTAAAATTATTATTTTTTAAAAATTGTGGTGAAACTATATTTACTTTTAACTCTGATAACCCCCTCTACGCAAATCCATTAAATTTTAATAAATTTTAATTAGCTGCAAATTTTTTTTTAATAGTTAAACGCAGGACTCATTGGTAGATATAAATAATCTATGTTTTTTATTTTAAATTGGACAACTTAACCGAAAATCTGCTCCGAAGAGTAAAATAAAAAATGCAATAAAACTCTAATATAATTTAATTTGATAAGCTTTTATTTGCTGGAATATATAATAATAATTAAGGACATTATAATCTGAGGAAAAACATTTTCGATCACTAATAAAATTTTGAAAGAATTGTTTCCATTTATTATTATTATTATTATTATTATTATTATTATTAAATAATTCATAAAGTTTTACAAATATTTTAAATGTCCTTTATGAAATCGTTGTTTTAATTCCTTTTTAGTTAAGAATTGATGATTATATTGCCTATCTAAAATTGAAAATTTAATAAAAATCGTTCACAAAAAACATTTTTAAATAATTAAAAAAAATTTTTTGTGTGTGTAAATATGTTTATTTTGATTAAGTACGATGTTCCATTTGATTAAGTACGATGTTCCATAGGAGTCATAACACGTTTCCATAAATATTAAATATTAATATTTTTACCATGCCTTAAACTTAATGATGACTTATAAATAATATGAAAAATACATAATAAAAATATTAATAAATAACATAATAAAACTAAGAATGAATTTAAAATGACCGAACTTTCTTATTAAATTAAAATTATTTTAAAAGAAATTTAAATTTTAAATTTTTTATTTATTCAGAAAGCATGTTCAAATGTCTGATTATAAATCTAAACTAAAATTCTATAAAATATTATATAATTGCTGAAAATATTAGGTTAAATTTTTAATTTTACTATTTAGTTAAAAACCAAAAAAATAAAAAAATGAATTAAAATTTCAAAATTTTATGTTTTAACTAATTGGAATTTTGGCTAGCATGGTCGCCACCCTTTAGCGTTCCGGCAGCCATAACTCATTCGTCACCTCGATGACGCAAATAAAACAGCTACAGAGTTAAAAAGTGTTTTTTATTGTAAATTTCTGGCAGTAAGCAATTATTACTTGATTGAAATCAGATAAAGGTAAGTTTGAATTTTAAAAATTGACTTAAATGACGTGTCAGCGAGGTATATTTTATTTTTGCAAGATTTTTAAAACATAAATTTGGCTACTGTTTACGTACTGTTGACAGAATGTGTCGATCAATCAAAAAATGGTGGGAAATTTTTTAAAAATTGTAACTCAGAAAATAATTAGATTAAATTCGATATAATTTCGGTTTTAAATACACCAGTGTATCTTTCTTTCTGGAATTAAAATTTAATCTCTTGGCTTTCAATTTCAGCTAATTTTAAAGCTTGAAGATAACTTATTTATTTCTAAAACTTCAATTTAAATTTAGGTATGCTGTTTTTTTTAAAAGATTTAGTGGATGTGTCTACTTAATATTCTACTCAGCTTCTGGAATGCGTCATTGGCTATGTCAGTTCACCTTTGGATCTTAGTGTTGCACTTTCCGTCTTCCGTTAGAATACTTTCCAGGTATTTAAATTTCCAGGTATTTAAATTTCCAGGTATTTAAATTTCCAGGTATTTAAATTTCTGTACAATCTTGATTTTAGTACCCTCCACATTGCCCACCTTGCCAAAACATTTTAAGAACAAGAAAATAATAAACTGGGACCTAAACTCTCCAGATAATAATCCAAGAAAAATATTTTAGTCCATCGTTAAAAAATGCGTATATGATAATAGAAAACAATATTCAAACAGTCACAATTTTCGGATAAAAGCTACTAGATATTTGATGTTAAAATCGAACAGTAGAAAAGCTAACAAAGTCAGTGGATAAAATTTGTTCATGTGTATCGTATATTGCACAAGCAGTATAGGCCGGTGTTGCTCGGGTGTAATGAAAGATTTAAGACCAATCCATGGTCCTGGAGCTCAGACTCTTTGGACGTTGGCACGAAACACTAAATAGCAATAGTTGTTTCCAGTTAAAGCGAAACCGTAGACTGAAAAAAAAATGAATGGATGTAAGTCAAATTTTGATTTCCTGGTATCAATATCAAATAAGTTTTTTTTCGTCGTAAACTGAATTTTGAAGGCTAAATAAGTCCTCTGAGTAAATGGTATCATGGCTGAGACTAAGAACTACAATTATACCTACTTAGAGCCAAACCCGAAGCAAAAACTAAAATAAAAGGGTTGAAAAAATGGAGACATACAGGCAGATAAACAGACACACACACAAACATCTTGCCTTTTATATATATATATATATATATATATGTATATATATATATACATTCATATACATAGGTGTGAGTTTGTAACCCTGGGTTTCACGCTTTTGATCGCAAAAGTGTGAAACCCAGGGTTACAAACTCACAGCTATCTATATGAATATGTTTGCTCTATCACTGATGTTGAGCGCTTTTAAATAAGTACCACGCATATATAATATGTAAACAATATAATATATATAACAAATTACATATATATATATATATATATATATATTGATATTTAATAATTATATACCACACACACATATATATATATATATATATATATTATCGATTTTCTGCACTATTGTAACTGCAACCTTGAGACTTCTGAATATCGTTTCTTATGTCTTTGTCTATGTGTGTATCAAATTTGATTAAAATCGGACCACTCCTTCAATAACCGGATTTTTTCGATTATCTTTATCGGGGGTACCTCGACATAAAACCTATCTAAGAACACTCGCAGACGCTTATAGTGCAACTGTGTAAATTTTCAAGAAAATCGGTTCAGCCATTTCAGAGTCTATAGGTAACGGACACACACACACACACACACACACACACACACACACACACACACACACACACACACACACACACACAAAGTTCCATTTATAAATAAGTTTTGATTAAGGAAATATATTTTTCTGTAGTTTAGAATCTTTCAATTGCTAACTGAGCGACAAAGTAGAAAAATCTGTTAAGCGTTTTTTAGAGTTTGTCGTTCAATTGTCTAACAGTGTTCTGATCTACAGAAATAGTATATAGAAATGTATATGTTTTATTTTCCCAATATTTTGGCTGTATTTTTTTTAATCAGAATTGTTGTTGCATTAGTGTATTTTTGCAAAGTAAAACTAGCACTTCCATCAGCAAAATGCTTTAGAAATAATTTGTTTAATAAGAACAGTTGCTATAATCTACAAAGCACAGCCTATGTTGTACATATATATTCTTAACCCATAACCACACCATAAAACCTGGTATTAATTATAGCTTTCCAAATAAAACGAGAACAAACAGTATTATGACAATAAAAATAACAACCCGGTATTAATTATAGGTTTCTGAAGTGGGACAGTGGGCGTTAGTGGGTTAATCCCAATTTTATAGTAAAAACATTGACTGGGATAGTGAAATCTGATATAGAGGATATGGAATAAGGAAAATACTTCAATATTTCTATATTTTTTTATCATTTCACCCTAAGCAAGGCAACATTTACTATTTAATTGTCAGAAAAATAATTTACAAATGGAGCAGCCGATGACCTTTTGCAGTTGCCCTATTTCTGGTGGGTAGGGTACGGCATCACAGTTACGTACGCCATCTATTCGACAGCGGACAGGAGGGTCCTGCTGGAGGTGGGGTATAGAGGTTGACCAGAAAGTAATCGGCTGCGTGATGTCCTCCTTGGAGGACATTTCTAATTCTCGCTGTCGCAACAAACCAGAAAACATAATGAAAGTCCTCGCACATCCCGGTACCTTAGGCGGGCGTTCTTTTAGATCTATTAGGTCTAGGACAAAGTGATTGAGGCACAGCATTTATCCTTGGATCCTGTGTAAAATGAACGATGCCATACGCTGACATTTAAAAACAAAATTTTACTCATTTCACCCCAAGCAAAACAACAGTGACTAACACGCAGGGGTTACTGATTCTGAAAGAATAAAAGAAAAAATATCAGGGAGAGAGAACGATAAAGGAATAAAATTTAAGAGGACAAAAGATAGCTGTTGACATTAAATTTAAATTTTTGGAAAGTTAATTACAATCTAAGAATCCGGTAGAGTGTTTCACAATCGAGAAATATGAGAAAAGAAACTGTTATCATAAAACTTCTGGTTACATCCAGTCAATTCAACTGTAAATTGATGGGACTTTGTTGCCAATCTAGTATTGCAATTAATTTTATAAAGTCTAGATATATCGAATAGGTTTATTTACCACACAAAATATAAGATTATGAGTTAGTGATGATTTTTAAAAATCATTTCACGTCAAGCAAGGGAATAAAGCCACTAGAACGCAAGGGATTACTGAGTGTGAGAGAACATTGATATATCTCGGAAAGGGATATATATATGTTATTCGAAGTAGCTAAGCGGTTTTGGCAAATGTAACCGGGTGGGACAATCTAGCAAGTAGGCATAATGGAACCGGTACTCGTCGTAGTCGTATGCTTATGCAACAGGAGTAGTCAATGAGCGTTCCAATAGACGTAGACCTATATCCGTCCTTGCCTTAGTCTGTATTTATGGCTGACACCAGCCAATCATATTACTGTGAGAGTGAACCAAGGTGTATGTATATTCATTACATCACATATTCATTACATAAAATATGAGAAAAACTACTATAAAAGACAGAGGACAATGAAAGAACAAGAGTTGAAGAAAAGAAGATAACGATTAATATTGCAATTTTAATTTTTGAAGAATACATTTAACTGGAAAGCAAGAAAACGGAAGAGAGTTCCACAAGCAAACAGTATAATAGTAGAAAATATTAGAATAGAATGATTGCATCTATCAATTTCAACTCTAGCTTAGTGACATTTTGCCGAATCCATAACGGGCTTATAGTGCAACACCGAAAACACTGAAAACTGAAAATCAGAGAAATATGTTTAATAATCTGAAAAATTTCATATATTCCAGAAAGTTCCAAGAATGCATCGATTTAAATTTAATATATTAAGGTCAACAGAGGACAGGGGAGTTTGACAGATATATCCGAGCATAGATAATGCCAACAAAGTGCAGTAACAAAATAGAACACAATGAACCACTAGGGATGATTTACATTTACATCCAGCAGTAGAGAACGTCAACAAAGCGACAACCCGAAAAATTAAAAATGCGTAGGAGTTTCAAGATTAATATAAAGTCTAGAATTTTTGGCTAAAGAGAAAGGGATTGGTTAACGACTCCCGACGGCTCCTTCATGTGCGCGACTCTCTCCGGCTGGTCTCCTGCTCCACACAAGCCTCTCCGACGAAGAATAGAAACATAAGATTAATTTTTTATATATACTTGTTCCTCGTTGTTTGTTCCGATCCAGCGTAATATGCTATATAAACACTGCTAAAAATAATGGAGATATAAAAATATTTTGAAAGATATGTGGAATCATGTAAATTCTCGACTGAATTTCAAAGGATTCAAGAAAGCCCAGTAATCTAACGAATATAATTTGTATAATAAATAACAGTGATAATGAGAGTCATCCGAATTTTAATCAGAATCGTGACAGACGTTCATCTTAAACAATTTTTTAAATTTTCTTCTTCTACACTTTACTGTTGAGCTCTGCATAGAACTCAGATTTTCTGCTGAAAGAAATGATTCATAGAGTCTAGAAACTCAGAATTGTTCCCAAATAAACAATGGAACACAGACTGGCTTCGGTGGCTAATTTTAGTGCAGTTTAATCAGCACTTAATTTACCCACGTCACAAAGCAAAGCCGCCCATGTCATCAATAACCAGATTTTTCAAGACTGTATTCTAAAGCTATAAAAAGTGTTTGTTTTCTGGGCGTGTTCTGCTTGTAGAAGTGGTGAATATATTTAAGTGAATAGGGTAACAAAGTGTGTATTACTATTTTAAATATATTTTTTATTTTCATTGAGCTTCTTTTTTTTTCTTCCACTTTTTTTCTTCTTGTAATTATTGCCCTTTTCGGACCGGATCCTTCAATGTGTATTGTCTGGCCCTGTCCGCACGTGCGCGAGGCGCGAGGCTGTGGTGTTGGTGTGAGACGAATACGTACGGAAGGGAATCGTGCTGTGACCGTCTTTGTGCGTGTCGCTGTACCCTGTCGAGTGCACGCAGATAAAATGACAAGCGTTAGTGTCTGATCTAAGAGTCAGCGAGTACCAAAAAACCAAAATTAGAAATGGAATCGAGGCAAGAAGGATAAACCGGGGATTCAAAATGCGGAAAGAAAGAAAGATGCAGAAAGAAAGATTCGGAAAGAAAAACTTGTAGAAGTAATGATAAAGAAAGAAAGAAAGAAAGAATAGAAAAGGGCAAGAATAAAAGATAAAACGGGAACGAGAAACAAAACAAGAACTACAGAAGTAATGAGAAAGAAAGAAAGAAAGAAAGGAAGAAGGAGAAAGTAATGAAAAAGAAAGAAAGAAAGAAAACGAAGGAGAAAGTAATGAGAAAAAACGAAAGAAAAGGAAGGAAAAAGAAAGAAAGAAAGAAAGAAAGAGAAAGTGATGAGAAAGAAAGCTAGTAACTGAAAATAGAAAAGGGGAAAAAGAAACAAAACAAGAACTGCAGAAGTAATGAAAAAGAAAGAAAGAAAGAAAGAAAGAAAGAGAAAGTAATAAGAAAGAAAGAAAGAGGAAGTAATGAGAAAGAAAGAAAGAAATAAAGAAAGGAAGAAAGGAAGGAAGAAAGAAAGAAAGAAAGAAAGAAAGAAAGGAAGAAAGAAATAGTGATGAGAAAGAAGGAAAGAAAGAAGGAAAATAGAGAAAGGGCAACAATAAAATATAAAAGGGGAAATAGAAACAAAACAAGAACTACAGCAGTAATGAGAAAGAGAGAAAGAAAAAAAAGGAAGAAGGAGAAAGTAATGATAAAGAAAGAAAGAAAGAAAGAAAGAAAAGGAAGGAGAAAGTAATGAGAGAAAGCAAGAAACTGAAAATTGCGGAAATAAAAAGAAAAATAAAGAAAAAAGAAAAGAAATAGAAAACGAGGAAAGAAAGACAAAACAAGAACTACAGAAGTAATGAGAAAGAAAGAAAGCAAGAAAGCAAGAAAGAATGGAAGAAATAAATAAATAAATAAATAAAGAAAGAAAGAAAGAAAGAAAGAAAGAAAGGAATAAAGGATAGGAAGAAGGAGAAAGTAATAAGAAAGAAAGTAAGAAAGTAGAAAAGAGGCAAGAATAAAATATAAAAGAGGAAAGAGAAACAAAACAAGAACAACAGAAGTAATGAGAAAGAAAGAAAGAAAACCAAAAGAAAGAAAAAAGAAAAAAGAAAAAAGTAAAAGAATAAATAAAGATTTTTTAATGAGAAAACAAGCCCTGATGAGTAAAATAATCGAAGGAAGAATATCGAAAGACGATGTGAAGAAGAAGAAGAGAAAAGTCAGAAAGAAGAAAACAATTATACATTAATATATTCAGCCACTTGGTCCTCACCGTTGTTGTCGTAGTCAGAATATCTGATTGAAGTCAGTTGACAAAAACCCTTATTAAGTCCCAATTGCTTTCGTATTCTGAGATGAGGCAGTATTTAAATTATTTACATTGTTAGGATGTGGATGTGCGTTGTGGTGCAGTGGATATCGGCTCGGAAAGAGAAATCAGTGATCCGAGTTCGAATTTCTTGTATTCACTTACGCGCAAATAACCTTGGGAAATATTAATCACACATTTTCCCCTCCAGCTATGGGTTAAATTACGGGACAGATTGGGTTTTGTAGCCTTGGTTAGCAACCAGTCTACCGCATAAAGTAATGGCAACCTTCTGCCCAATCAATCATGTCCATTTCGAAACATGATCGCCTAAAGCGTGTATCACGTTTTGCATTAAACTAACTGACTGAATATAATAGTTGAAAATATGACAATGGCTTCTACAGAGCATAAAGTGGGGGATCATTTTTGTATTGTTATGAAGTAATAATCTGATCCCCTACTAATTACTATTTAATAATATAATACATCTCTTCCCCCTTTGGCTACGAGTCAAATAACAGGATAGATTGGGTTCTATAGCCTTGGCTTGCAACCTTGTCTATCGCAAAAAGTAATTACAACAGACTGCGGGAAAATCTTCTGTCTAGTCTCTTTCGAGACATGATCGCCCAAACGTGTATCACTTATGGCACTTAACTGACATTGTTCGGAGTGTTGTTCTCATTTCTATTACCATGTTTACGACGTTTTGCCCATTGTACGCTCCGACCTTCTTCAGGTGCTAAGGATTTTAGACCGAACCCTTTATTTCAATTACTGGGTTAGATCGTTCTCATGTTATGTTCAATGCCACTTCCAGATGCCATGTAGTTATCTCCTTTTAATTCATCTTTGTAAGTTACTTGTTCACCACTGCTGTAGCCAGGTATTGAACTTCAATTTCTTTGAATCAAGTCACTGGAACTAACCAACGTCTATATCAAATGGGCCATGTGTCCTTGAGAATTTCGTAAATATGGCAATAAAGATGAAGACAACAGTCCGAACAATGTAAATAATTTATATAGATTTGTTGTTCTGAGTTCAATCTCTAGATAAGGCAGTAAAAATTCTTGCACTATATTTCATAGCAAAACTTAGTTTTACAATTATCTAAGAAACACTGAGATAAAAAGGTCAATACTCTATTATCATGAATTGAATAAAGTGTAAAATTGAAGATTCCGAATACCGATTATCACCGGCTGCCGATAGTGAGTATGGCGTCTATTAATATGGCGTCTATTAATTGTAACACGCAAGATGCAAACATCAGTTCGAATAAATCAATGTATAATGATAATTCCTCAAACCAGAAATAGGAGAAAAATACTATAATTAATGGTATAACGAACCCTTTCCCCCAAAATGTTGGTTAAAAATATCACCCGGTTTTTACATGCTACGTTAATCGGCTAACGTTTACTGAAACGCCAGACACGGACAGTATTGTGAATCGGCTAAATTCATACATAATCCTGTAATATCAAAATTAAATGATGAGATGTTTTGTATGCCAACAAATACAGCAATGGAGATAGATTTGAAAAAAATGAATATGAAAACGGAACTGTTTTGTTGACTCATTGTATTATTGCCTTAAAAGCAAGCAAAAAGATTCATCATCATTGCCAGTATTATTAATACATTTTGTATTTCTCGTTGGCGATAGGGGTCAGTGTTCGAGTATAGAAAAAATCCAAGATTTCCAATGCTGATTTTCATGCCAAACCGTCCTCCTCAAGTTAGCTGGCTAATTCTATTTCAAATAAGTTTTGCCTTAATTATATATTGGATCTGCTCAGGTCATTGTTTAGTTTTGTCTAGTTTTTTGCAATCATTGTTCAGTCCCAAAAAAAAAAAAAAACAATTTATTTACAAACCTCCTTATTTTGGAAGGTTAACGAAGAGTTTTTTTTTCTATCTGCACCCCAAACAATTGTGTTTAAACCTCTGCTCAACACTGGCGTCCATCAGAAGTCACTTCACGGAACAACCCTCTTTTTACTTAAAATAAATGATCTGGTTAAGAGCATATTTCGATCATTTTGGGAATATCTATGCTGGTTGTACAACGATATGTGGACGCATCTCTAAAACTCGTTTTGACCAGGAATTGGTAGCTGATCTCTTCTCCGATCAAGCTCTAACATCTCAGCGGCTGACAAACTGGCTTGTTACATTCAATGCCTCGGAAACCAAACGAAGTACTCTCCATCATTGCCGATCGAACTCTGAACTACAACCAGTCATGATGAATGGATGTCCCCTCAGAGAGGCCCAGTTCCTTGAGCGACTATTAAACCTTAAAGTCATCCCAGACTTCAAGTAGAACTCATGTAATACGAAGTATGGCTGAAAATGCAGGAAATATGTTCGGTTTCCACTACCACTCCAGTAAGTACGTTGACTTCGACGTACGAAGTAGAGGTACAGCGCCAGTGGAAACCAAACCCACGACCCCAGTGGAGCAGAAAAGAACAATGTTGGGGGTCACCCCTTTTTGCACATAAGAATGGACACGCCGAGGTGTACATATAATCCTGCCTATACAGAGAGCAGCAGTGCTAGAGTTACCTTGCAACCAGCTACTATGACACTGTCAGCTCTCTGCCTTCGGGTGGCGGGCGCCCTCTGCTTCCGAGCAGAGAGCAATAACCCAGTCGTGGTTCCGCCGAAGAGGGTAGAAGGCACGACTGGGGAAAAATAGACAGGTATTTTTTGGCTGGGCCATATAGCCCGGAAATCCCACTCATAAACTGACCATGTGTCACATGTTGCCCTTAGTGGGAGGGACAACTAAATAATGTGGTAGAGTTGTGTAGTTGTACCGCCGTTAGTTAGTTGGTCAGTAAGGATATAGGCTCATTACCCGGACATACTTCTTCACTACAAGATTGTATATATTGATTCCTACTAACAGTATTCCTAGAATTCCTGAATTGACTAACCTGTGTTCCAGTTTGTATATTTTTGTTCAATATAACTTACATTTTCTATCTCCATATCTGCTTTTGTTATTTATTATTTTGTGTGGTTTCTTAACAAGAATCCACAACAAAAGATGACCAAGAAAAACAAGCCATAGAAAACACATTCACACACACACATACCCATTTTTGTTTGTGTTGCAGGTATAAACAAAAGAGAAGAAAGAACTTTTTTAAATTGCATGCGTAGACTTATGAGTGCATGAGAAAATTTATAGGTATAACCACGAGAAGGAAAAGAACTTTTTTCAAATTGTTTGAAGAAATTTTATAAAAGAATTTTTTGATTACATATGGAAATTTTACAGTGCCTGAAAAATTGCGAGTAGAAGCCAAAGAAGAAAACGAGAACTTTTTAAAGTTGCATGCGAAAACTTAGTAATGCATAAAAAGTAGTGCATGTTAAATAGCGTATTGGGATTCGTGATGTCATTTACGGGTAAATGACAAGATGGATACTCATCGTGCTGTCCTCTGCTTTTATAAGATTCGTATCAGGTTTTAAAATGGAGTTCAGATGTTATGCATGGGCAGGAGCTGCGCTGCCCAATCTTCACTTTCCAGTCTCGATAGAGTCCAGAAATGACTCCACATCCATCAACCCCTTTCACACAGACGGGATGCTGCAAGACTCTCACTGCTCTATCACGACTGAAAATTGCTCGGACGTAGAGCATTCCTTGGTTCCGCCTGTTTTAACCTTCACGAATAGGACACACCATGCCAATCAAATTGCAGCAAACTACCCTCATTTCCTTCATATTCGGGTCCTTGGCATGACGGTAAACTGCATCCAGCAGCAAGATCTCTGATTGAGAGGTTGTGAAGAGCATGGAACCATCTCTTAGTTGCTGTTGTTCCCAGGTATATCCGGACCCGGAGTGGTAGCACCTTTTAGGGTCCCAGTTATAGGCAAATAGTTAACCCCAAACTGAGGTCAAAAGACTATGAAACTATAAAAATAGACTTTTTTGGAAAAATATACATTTTTTAATGAAAAATATTACCAACAATGCAGTTTTGAAGAAAAAATATAACCATAACACATTTTCGAAGGAAAAAAAACAGCAATACATTTTTGAATACAAAACAAGACATTTTCAGTTTCTTAAAGAAAAGATTTCATCAAAATCTGACTAAATCAACCTTACTATAACCGAACATTAAAAAATATACCTTAAAGCCCTACTTTTTTGGCATTAAATAATCCATAAAGGTGTTGATATGCCGTCAAACAAAACTGAAACTCTTCCATATTCCATTGGTGAGAAGTAAGTTCCGCAGGAACAGCGTCTCCTCGCTAACAACTGCTCTTTTGAAACGACTCCCAAGAGGATGTTTTCCTGATTACTACAATCTTAACTTGTTCAAATCTAACGTTAACTTCCCCACTCATCCACGTAAACTGTGTCCCTCACTCTTTAATTCTCTGCCTCGAGTGTTCCTTATCAATATTTGTGCAGTGAGAACCTGAAAGTAAAAAGGCCAAAAATAAATAAATAAATAATTAAAACTTAAGCTTAGTAATATTTATCTATACTTCTGAGAGGAGATAGCAATTACTCTATTTACATTGTTGTCCTCATCTTTATTGTCATGTTTACGACGTTTCGGCTGTTGTATACTCCAGCTTTTTGCAGGTGCTAGAAATTTCGAACTGAACCCTTTATTTCTATCCTTGCGGTATATCATTCTCATTCCATGTACGACGCCACTTCCAGGTGCCATGTAGTTATCTCCCTTTAACTCAACTCCCTAAGTTCACGTCTGCTGTAACCAGTTATTAAACTCACTACATTTTGGGTCAAGTCACTGGAACTAACCAATGCCTATATCCTTGAGGACATCAGAGTATGATTTTCTGGGACTTATATACCTAGTGCCTCAGTAAACTTTTTTTTTTACCAGAGCTTATATTTCAATCTTTGATACTAATGATTTTCTCTAGCACTCTGTATTAATGGTTCTCATATAGTATTCATTTCTATGCTTGGCCAGCTTAGGAACACTTTGTAGCCTAGAACATGCGCTGATTTCTTAAGTTTATGTAGTTTCCGGTGGTGTTCTCTATCAGTTACGTCAACTTCATCCTATAGGGAGCGGTGATCCCCTTTCTCTCTCCAGATAATTATTATATTTCAATGAAACTTTCAAGACTTACTCAAAAACAAATCAAATTATTAATTAAAAATTAAAAATTGAAAATTATCCTCTTTAAAAAATATTGTTAAAAATATGTTTTTGTTTGTCTTTTACTCCATTCCGGTTCGTATTTATTTAATTTTATGATATTTTGAGTAATTGGTGTTTGTATGAATCAATGTTTGTGTTAGCTGTAAGTACAAGTCCTTGGAAAATTTAAATCATCAATTTTATTTTTCAAAAGAGGAATCCCATTGACAGAAAATCTGCTCTAAAATAAAAAAAATGAAATTAAACTAAGCCATTATTTAAGTAGAATGTCCTTTAATTGCTTTTATGACTGATATATTATGGACACTATTGTATGAAAAAAACTTTAAATGAATAATGAAGTCATCACAAGAATTGTCTTCATTTTTAAAAAAATAATTTCAATAACATATCAAGTTTTAAATCTTTTAAAACCCTGTATTAATTTTTAGAATTTAGGTGATATTAAGAAAAAAATATGTATGCTAATAATAAGTGGAAAACCTTACTACAATTCAGTGAGCCCAAGTATTTTAAAAATAATTTTTATTTTTTTTTATGTGTACAAACGTGCCAATTATTATAAATACGCTTGACATTATCAGAAAATAAGAACTGTAACTGCAGTCAAATTAAAGCTTTAGTATTTGTCTATATTTCTGAGATGAGGTAGTATTAAAATAAAACTACTAATAAAGTAAAAGCTATACGCTTTGTAGGCACTTTGACCACTATCTGACATGTTTGGGGGTTCATCGGTATCTACTCCTACAACCGAAGATCTATACCAGGATTCACTAGTTTAGCAAAAGCGTTAATTAGCTTAACTAGAAAGCATAAGCGTTTTAGCTGGTAAGATGAATGTCGGGAATCGTTCGATCGCTTGAAAGATATGGTCTGAACCGTTGACGCTAGCATACCCGGACCCGAACAAAGAATATAAACATTATACAAATACATCAGATTTAGCAGACTTAATGATGAAGAAATGACTTAAAGAAGAAGAAATGAAAAGAAAAATAGAAAAACCTGTATAGTTCCTCTCATGAAAACTAAGTGATACGCACAGGTGGTCAGTTACTTAAAAAAAAGTATGCCATCCACTACGCCTTACAAAAATTCTATCATTAATTCAGTCAGTCAGTAAAGTGCCATACGTGATACATGCTTTGGCGAACATATCTCGAAAGAGACATGACTGACTAGGCAGAAGATTTCCCGCAGTAGGTTGCCATTACTTTCTACGGTAGACTGGTTGCCAACCAAAGCTATAGAACCGAATCTGTCCTGTTATTTAATCCATAGCTTGAGGGAAAAGCACGGATTAATACCTTTCCCAACGGTATTTGCGCGTAATTGAATGCAGGGAATTCAGCTGAAATTCGAACTCGGCTCCCCGGTTTCTCGTTTCAAGCTGATAGTCACTGAACCGCAATGCACATTCGTCCCCATTAATTACGTAATACAAAATTTGCTATCTTCACAGAATATAAGCTTCTGCAGTATCTTTTGAAGTCTTATAGACCAAACTATCGCTCGATTTCACACTCCACCCACGTCTATTGAACAGGTGTAGAGGCTCATCCCTTGTTCCCTGTTTAGAATGTGGTTTCCGGCTTTCTCTTTTCCAATCTTTTCACTTTTCTTTTCTTTCTTAATTTTTTTTTCAATTGGAGTAGATAGACTAAACTATCGCCCGGTTCACACTCCACCCACGTCTATTTAACAGGTGTAGAGGCTCATCCCTTGTTCCCTGTTTAGAATGTGGTTTCCGGCTTTCTCTTTTCCAATCTTTTCACTTTTCTTTTCTTTCTTAATTTTTTTTTCAATTGGAGTAGATAGACTAAACTATCGCCCGGTTCACACTCCACCCACGTCTATTTAACAGGTGTAGAGGCCCATCCTTTGTTCCCTGTTTAGAATGTGGTTTCCGGCTTTCTCTTTTCCAATCTTTTCACTTTTCTTTTCTTTCTTAATTTTTTTTTCAATTGGAGTAGATAGACTAAACTATCGCCCGGTTCACACTCCACCCACGTCTATTGAACAGGTGTAGAGGCTCATCCCTTGTTCCCTGTTTAGGATGTGGTTTCCGGTTTTTTCTTTTCTAATCTTTTCACTCCTTTTCATTTTTTTTTTCAATTGGAGTAGATAGACTATAACTATCGCCCGGTTCACACTCCAGTCTCGTCTATTGAACAGGTGAAGAGGCTCATCCTTTGTTCCCTGTTTAGGATGTGGTTTCCGGTTTTCTCTTTTCCAATCTTGTCACTCTTACGTAGCCCCCTGCACATCAGTGACGTTACCGCCTTGCTTGGGGTGATATGATTATAAAAAGAAGTTTACAGTATTTACATTATTCGGAGTATTGTCTTCGTCTTTGTTGCCATTTGTACGACGTTAATAATAGATCATTCTATTTGTCTATATTTCTGAGATGAGATAGTATTTACAGCATTTACATTATTCGGAATACTGTCCTCATCTTTGTTGTCATTTGTACGACGTTTAATAATAGATCATTCTATTTGTCTATTTTTCTGAGGTGAGATAGTATTTACAGTATTTACATTATTCGGATTATTGTCTTCGTCTTTGTTGCCATTTGTATGACGTTACGGTCGTTGTACGCTCAGGTCTTCTTCAGGTGCTAGGAATTTCGAAACGAACCCTTTATTACGATCACTGATAGATTTATTAACTCTATTCCTTGCAGTGGGTGATGGACCTCATGTGTCCTCTTCAGATCTTTTAACCTATTTAGTTTCTGTATTTGGCGAAAAGGGTTGCTGGACATTAGGTTTATAAGTCCCAAAAATTCAGTTGCTCTTGCCCTTAAGGACACATGGCCCAGTGAATATAGACGTTGGTTAATTCCTGGCTTGACTCTTAGAGTTGGGAGTCCAGTACCAGATTATAGCAGTGGTGAACAAATAACTTGCAGGGTTAGAGGGAGATAACTTCCAATCGAGGCTTCCAGCAAGGAATTGAGCTCATATACCCCAGTGATCGTAATAAAGGGTTCGGTTCGAAATTCCTTTCAGTCGTTTTGCCCGTTGTACGCCTCAGCCTTCTTCAGAAAGGCCGGGGCGTACAACGGGCAAAATGTCGTACAAATGGCAACAATAGTCCGAATAATGTAAATACTGTAAATTTAAAGCTTATGGGTAACTTTCTAACATTTTTTTCAATTGTTCTTTTTTAAGTAGGACTATAAAGTCAAAGTACCTAAAATTCCATAAAATATTAGATTACTTAAAATATTTTTCTTATTGTAAATATTACAAGTAGTTAAAAAAAATTATACAAAAAAATTATACACGTTATATTCGTCAAATAATTTTTATAGATATTTCCCTTGTAGAAAAAAAATTGCCAAACATCAGTCTCTCTAGAGATTTGTAAAAATTTAATAAAACCTTCGCACCCCCATGCTAAATATACTTTTATGTGATATAAACTAAAAATAAATAATATATTCAAGAAAAAATTATTTTTGAAACATCAAGAGAATTACGCGGTGTAGATAAAGCTGCCAATCTGGTCGATTTTAGCCATTTTCAGCGATTTCAAAAACAAAAATTATAATCAAATTAAATTCGGTTTGAAATACAGTAAAGTAGTTTTCTTAGTGGAAATATTAAATGTAATCTATTTAAAACTAAAATAAAAGCTTTAGAAAATGTTTTCCGTTTTCGAAAATGCTTTTTAACCGGTTTTCTTTAGATAACTACTCTAGTATATACATGTACAAATATCTATAAGTACATATATATACATATATATATATATATATATATATATGTGTGTGTGTGTGTGTGTGTGTGTGTGTGTGTGTGTGTGATATAAAAATACTTGAGGAACAACAAAATATGAATTTATTGTATGGTAGCCAACATTATAATTTTTCGGCTATTGTAACCATCATCAAGGCTTATATTTACTATTGTGAGGTTTTGTTTTTTTTAGTTTGTTGTTACGGCCTATGAATAGTCATGTGAATTCACAGTAAATATAAGCCCTGATGATGATTATAACAACCGAAACCTTATAATGTTGGCTACCATAATAAATCCATATTTTGTTGTTTCTCAACTATTTTTTATCTCTCATTGTCGGAATTTATTTTTCATTTCCCTTTATATATATATATATATATAGTCATCCGCAGACAGATCTGTTTCGCTGTATCACAGCTCATCAGTACGGTTAGACAGCCGATTGCTTTTTACCCAGGATTGAAACCCGACCGAATTGGCGTCAATCGGCGATTCTATCTCTGAGCTACGGGCACTCGGTAGAAGAAGGTATACTTTTTAAGCGTGTATATTATCATTATACACGCCCAATAGCTGAGAGTGTTCTAATTCATTGCTGAATGAACGATGCGTAGGTGTCAGAGTAGCTACTAGTTTTCAAAGTCTACCATTCTTCCAGAGTGCTCAGTCAGGGTGTGAGTAAATAGTCATCCGCGCGCGTGCGCGCGCACACGCACACACAAACACACACACACACACACACACATATATATATATATATATAAGTATATATATGTATGTATGTATGTATGTATGTATGTATGAATATGCAGAAATACCATTGAGTTGAAAACGAAAGGTGAATTCGAGAATTGAAATGAAATAAAAAACTTGAGCCATGACTTATATTTTTACGTCTTGAACTGCCAAATATTTAGCGTGGTGAGATCACCTCAGCCGCCTCCTAAACACATAAGCATAATAGCAATTGGAAAAAAAAAACAACTTTTTCATGCAACAAAAGGCAGTGAACCTATTCCAATAAAATCTAGTCAAAGCAAATTATACTAGCAAAATGAAATCATTGATTAAACAGATAAAAACAAATTTTTTCATGATTCTTCTTCTTCTTCTATGTGCCCTGTCCCTTCAGGACGTAGGCGATCATGGATCTCCACGTCTCCCTATCCCTTGTGGCTCTTAGTATGTTTGCTCCTGTTGCTCCTGGTAACCCCCGTTCGTCATCCACCTGATCAGACCCTGCAAATATGTTATCCGCTGCCTTCCTCTGTCTCTCCTTCCTTCTATCTGTCCAGTCAGTATCAGGTTCTCCAGGCTCTCCTTCCTCATTGCATGTCCCAGGAACTTCCGTTGTCTCTTCCTGATGCTCAGCATCAATTTCTTTTTGTTGCCATTCTTTCTAACACTTCGTCGTTGCTTGTATGCTCAGTCCACGATATCCGTAGCATCCTTATGTAGAACCACATTTCGGCCGCTTCCAGTTTTGTCCTCATTTTCGATGATATTGTCCAGCATTCACAGCCGTATTGAAGAACTGACATCACGTAGCAGTCTAGCACTCTTTTCTTCGTTTCTATTGAGATTTTCCTGTGTGTTAGTATTTTGCTCATCTTCTGGAACGCGTCCTTTGCCATGCCAATTCGCCTTCGGATCACCGTGTCGCACTTTCCATCCTCTGTTAGAACACTTCCTTAAGTACTTAAATTCTTGGACTTGTTTGATTCTGTTATCCCCCACCTGTATTTGGCATTTTGGGTTGTATCTTTTGCTGATGACCATATTTGTATTTTCATGATTAAATAACAATAAAATATAAGGTCACAAGAATACGAGAACAATATCAATGTTCAGAATGTTTTAACTTATGCATTATATATATATATATATATATATATGGGGTGTATTTAGGCAGCCTATCTTTATTTAAGCATGTTTGATTAAATAATTTACACACATTATGCCTATCTACTGTTATTATTTATCTGTGGTAGTCACGAAAAATTTTCTTGTTATCTAAACTTATTTATAAATGGAACTTTGTCTATCTGTGTGTATGTGTGCGTGAGTGTGTGCGTGTGTCCGTTACCTATAGACTCCGAAATGGCTGAACCGATTTTCTTGAAAATTTACACAGTTGCACTATAAGCGTCTGCGAGTGTTCTTAGATAGGGTTTTGTGTCGAGGTACCCCCGAATAAATATTGAAAAGCGATAATCGAAAAAATCGGGTTATAGAAGGAGTGGTCCAATTTTAATCAAATTTAATACACTCATAGACAAAGACATAACTAACGATATTCAAAAGTTTCAATGTTGCAGTTCTTACAATAGTGCAGAAAATCGATAATATAATTTACCATATGAAAATTCTTATCATTAAAAATGATGTTTCACGAATGAGTGGAATAATGCAATGATGCGTATCCCACAAAACGACGAATTTTCGGATTTTCGGTCAATTTATATGTAAAATGATTTGTTCCGTTTTTCTCACCTTTCCTCTCACAATCAACTTATGAGAAAAAATTCATAAAAATAACTCGAACAAGATAATTAAGCTTTTTGTTCTGTTATCTTTTGTAATCTTTCTAATTTGCTTGTCGTAAATGACATTACCGAATTTGCTTTCATGCTGTTTATTTTGGCTATTTTTAAACCTTGGAAGACATTTCAGAGAACGCTCTTGTAAGATATAAACGTCGAAAGTAATGTCTTCTTATTAATGGCGTTTCCTTTTTCAACTGCATTATGTCCCAATTTAACAAACACATCTATTGTTATGCCTGCCGATCAAAGATAGTGACATATATACGTAGAGGACGAGACAGATAGATAGATAGATAGATAGATAGATAGATAGATAGATAGATATGAAAAGACTAAAAAGATACGGATATATATATATATAGATAGATAGATAGATAGATAGATAGATAGATAGATATGAAAAGACTAAACAAGATACGGATAGGATAGATAGATAGATAGATAGATAGATAGATAGATAGATAGATAGATAGATAGATAGATAGATAGATATGAAAAGACTAAAAAAGATACGGATAGATAGATAGATAGATAGATAGATAGATAGATAGATAGATATGAAAGGACTAAAAAAGATACGGATAGATAGATAGATAGATAGATAGATAGATAGATAGATAGATAGATAGATAGATAGATGATATGAAAGGACTAAAAAAGATACGGATAGATAGATAGATAGATAGATAGATAGATAGATAGATAGATATGAAAAGACTAAAAAAGATACGGATAGATAGATAGATAGATAGATAGATAGATAGATAGATAGATGATATGAAAGGACTAAAAAAGATACGGATAGATAGATAGATAGATAGATAGATAGATAGATAGATAGATAGATAGATATGAAAAGACTAAAAAAGATACGGATAGATAGATAGATAGATAGAAAGATAGATAGATAGATAGATAGATAGATAGATAGATAGATAGATAGATAGATGATATGAAAGGACTAAAAAAGATACGGATAGATAGATAGATAGATAGATAGATAGATAGATAGATAGATAGATAGATAGATATGAAAAGACAAAAAAAGATACGGATAGATAGATAGATAGATAGATAGATAGATAGATAGATAGATGATATGAAAGGACTAAAAAAGATATGGATAGATAGATAGATAGATAGATAGATAGATAGATAGATAGATAGATAGATAGATAGATAGATAGATATCAAAACAAAGTTGAAGTAACTACACTTTAATCTACTAGGAATAACCTAGCAATAAAAGATGAGAATGTTAGTTCCGATGTAAATAATGCAGATTATGAATTCCTTTAAAAAGTTTTATGAATCTGGATGAAAAGAATTAATATGTTGATTTTTTTTCCTAATTGTTTTTTAAGATTCTGCCGTTATAAAAAGCTTCTGATCTGGTTAAAAAAGAAATTGTAAGGTGTCACAGTGGATGCACGGTGGAGTAATCGGTAGCTGCTCGGATTGAGGAATTGGAAAGCTGAGTTCCAATTTTAGTCGAATCCGTCTCTTCCTTCCAGGACAGATTGGGTTTTACAGCCTTGGTTGGCAACTTGTCTACTGCTGAAAGTAATGGTAAATTGAGGGGAAAAAAAACTTCAGTCTGGTCAGTCATGTCTCTTTTGAGACATGATCGTCCAAGAGTGTTTCACGTATAGCACTTAACTGGCTGACTCTTTACATTCATTTGGGAAAGGAAAACCCATCTCTTCGCCCCTCCAGCTTTGGATAGATTGCAGGATAGACTGGGTTGCAACCGGTCTAGCAGAATTTCATCTCAATACTCTGGTGAAGAGGGCAAGTGGAACTCCAACATCCCAAAAACAAGAGCAGTTAAAGGACTCATGAACTTCTCAGTGTCAACGGAGATCAATCCTCAACTCTGGGATAAATATTCTCGCCAACTTCAAATTGCCGAGATTGATGTGTATAGTTGTACCTCTAAAGACATGATCAACCAAGGATGTTTTCCTGCAACAGAGAGTGAGAAGATCTTGGATTCGGATTTGGAAGGTGCGAACCAGGGAAAAAGCTATCGAAACACCTCAGAAACTTTGATTAGCAAATTCTCCAGAACTTCCAATACTTTGTAGCTTCTATTAAGGCTTGTCCTTTTACAATCACCTAAACTCCCTGTTCAGACACAAACTCTTTATGTAGGTTACCCGCTGTTTCCTCTTATCTTCGATATGCTTATTGAGTGTCAAAGTTCTCCAAGCCTGCTTTTCTCATTATGTTGCCTAAAAATTTCAATTGTCTCTTTCTGATTCTAAGTAGAAGTGTTCTTTCTTTTTCCATCTTCTGTAAAACTCTTTTGCTACTCGATTATATTCTCAGCATCCTTCTGTAGAACCATATTTCTATTGTTTCTTTTTCATCTTTTTGAAAACTGATCATATTTCATTGCCATATAGGAGAACATATATTACATACGCACCTTTTCCTATTTGTATCACTGATGAAACTTTTTTTAATCGTTTCGCCCTAAGCAACGCAGTACCGCCACTTTTGCGCACGGAGGTACATAAAAGTAAGTAAGAGTTTAGTCAGGAGGAGGAGAGTGAAAAGAGAAAGACGAACTATTTACAGTGTGTGTCAGGGAAAGGACAAGAGAAGAATGGGAACATAGGTGTGATGACAGTTGCAAAGGTAGAGAGAAAGGAAAAGATATACAGGGTGATATAGAAAGAGCTGGAGTCAAGAGAATAAAAAAATGGGTATTGACATTGCATTTAAGTTCCTGGAGGTTGTAGCCGTCAGGAAAGCAAGCGTACGGAAGGGAGTCCCACAGGCGGGAAGTGTGAGAAAAGAAGCTGATGGAGTAGACTTGTCAGCTGGATTTGGTTGATCCAACTTTTAAATGGTGGGAACTTGTTACCAGTCTGGTTGCTCGAGTAAATTCTTGTGGCAGGGGCACCAGTGACTTACGTTCGTCAGAGCAGAAGCCATGAAAATAATTGTAGAAAAGACAGAGGGAAGCCACATCTTACCGGTGAGAAAGTGGCTGAAATTAATCAGTTTTCTTAATAAATAACCTATCAAATGTTCTTCAATACTTCATACATTTTTCTGGTTTATGTTAAAAAAATAACTTAAAATTCAAAATTCGTTTTTTTGTTATTTTTTCAATATTTTCTGGTTTATGAATGCAATTGTTTTGTTTATCTTTTCAGTATGCGACGCCGAAGAATTTCATCTGCGCTATTAACTGTATTGTTGCCTATAAATTCAACACGTAGTTTCATTTTTCACACTTAAGAAGTTAACGCTTGTAAATCTTTCATGTGTTTTAATTTATTTTGCAGGACGACCTGGCCGGGGTAGGAAAGAGCTGTTCCCACCAGAACCAGGGTTTGACTTCATGCATCTCTGGCGGGCGCATAGACGCTAGTTGTTGCGTTGACTCTCATTTTCACAGAGCCTGTCATCATCAGCTTGGTATGGCCACTGGCGTACTCTGCTGTCGATTGCCTGGTATAGTAACACTTCTACATTTTAAATTGTAGCATAGTATGATTAAAAAAAGGTCCCAAACATAATAAAACAAACTTTTTCCCTCAAAATATTTATATTATTTTAAAGAGGGAAGATCAAAGTAGTTTTTAATTATTTTAAAAAAATTTTTTTTAATCCTTTCTAACATTTTCGAAATTTCGTCAGAATGTTTTGTTTTGAAAAGTTTTGATTGATTTAGCGGCTAAGAAACATTTTAATACTGTTTTACAATGGACACCAAATGATTGCATTTGCCACCTTTTTAGGTTACAAACACATTTAATTTGGAAATTCTCGCAAAAATAAATAATTGTCGGATTTCAATGAAACTTTCAGAATTCATTTACAAATGAATGAAATTACTTTTGAAATTATTATTTTTTAAAAATCTTGATAAGAATATTTTTTTACCTCTGTTACCCCCACTTCACGTAAATCCAGGAAATGTTAATAAACTTTCCGAGGATGTCAAACTTTTCTTTTATTAGTTCAACGCAGAACTCATTGGGGAATATAAATCACCTATTTTTTTTTATCTTAAGTTTACAATCACTATCCGAAAACCTTCTCCGAAGAGTAAAATAAAAAAATGCAATAAAACTCTGATATAATTAAATTTGATAATCTTTTAATTACTGGAATAAATAATAATTATTAAGGAGATTATACTAAAAAAAAATTTTTTTTTTCGATTAATAATAAAATTTTAAAACAATTGTTTTCATTTTTTGTTAATTTTTTTGCTATTACATAATTCAATAACATATAAGCTTTTAAAAATATTTTTAAAAATCTCCAAAGACTTGTCGGCGAGTAGACTTTTTATTTAAGAGCTGATTATCATATTGCCTATCTAAAATTGAAAAGTTTAATAAAAATCGTTTCACCTGAATATTTTAAATTAATTAAATAAAAAAGAAAATTGTGTGTAAATATGTTCATTTACGTTCCATTTTTGAGTAAGTACGATGTTCCATAGGAGTCATAACATGTTTCCATAATTAACATCTACAGTACTATAAAAATTAAATTAGATATTTTTACCATGCCTTAAACTTAGTGATAAATTAATGATATGAAAAATATATAAAAATGTTAGTAAATAACATAGAATAACTTAGTTTGGTTATTTTAATTTCATTCTTTCTTATTAAAGTTATTTTAAAAGGAATTTATTTTTTAAATTTTTATTCAGAAAGCATATTCAAATATCTGGCTATAAATCCAAACTAACATTCTATTAAATATTATATAATTGCTGAAATAATTATTTTAAATTTTACTATTTAGTTAAAAACCAAAAAAAAAAAGAAAATTAAAATTTTATGTTTTTTTGGCCCGTATTGTCGACATACTTTCCGTCTGATCTCATAAATCTTTTAACACCTCTGCATTACGTAAATCGTTGTGATGACAGGTAGGGCTACCGTAGTTAAAAAGTTTGTTTTTATTGTAAATTTCTGGCAGAAAGGAATTATTACTTGATTGAAATCGGATAAAGGTAAGTTTCAATTTTAAAAATTGACATAAATGACGTGTCAGCGAGGTATATTTTATTTTTGCGAGATTTTTAAAAGAGAAATTTGGCTACTGTTTACATAGTGTTGACAGAATGTGTCAATAAATCAAAAATGGTGGGAAATTTAACTTGAATTTGTCCGATTTCAATAAAAATTAGATTAAAATCAATATAATTTCGGTTTAAAAAATACCAGTGTATTTTTTTTTTCGAGAATTAAAATTTAATCTCTTAACTTTCAATTAAAGCTAATTTTAAAGTTTGAAGATTACTTATTTATTTTCAAAATTTAAATTTAAATTTAGGTATCGAAGCAGTTGAAAAGGTCACTGGAGGTGCCTAGACTAAACTATCGCCCGGTTCACACTCCATCCACGTCTATTGAACAGTTGTAGAGGCTCATCCCTTGTTCCCTGTTTAGGATGTGGTTTCCGGCTTTCTCTTTTCCAATCATTTTACTCTTAAGTATCCCCCTGCGCATCAGTGGCGTTACCGCCTTGCTTGGGGTGATATGATTAAAAAAAAATAAAATTTACTCTTTTCTTACAAAATGCACCCAACCTGAAAATGCGAAGATAGATAATTCTTCAGTTGGCTCCACTCATGTCTTGACACAATAAAAGAAGTAGGTATCATGTTTATTGGATCTTTTACAGCGGGAGCTGATCAAACATTTTCGGCTTAGTTAAGATGTGATTAACAGAATTTAGATGTTTGATTATTCGATCGAATTGCACAACTGGGTAAGCCTGACAATTTTTCAACACCTCCTTTTATGCATAACTAGCAGTATAGTCCGGCGTTGCTCGGGTGTAATGAAAACTTTAAAACTAATCCATGGCCCTGGAGCTCAGACTCTTTGGACGTTGGCACGAAAGACTAAAAAGCAATAGTTGTTTCCAGTTAAAGCGAAACTATAGACTGAAAAAAAAAAATGAATGGATGTAAGTCAAATTTTCATTTCCTGGTATCGATATCAAATAAGTTTTTTTCGTCATAAACTGAATTTTGAAGGCTAAATATATCCTCTGAGTAAATGATATCATGGTTAAGACGAAGAACTACAATTATACCTACTTAGAGCCAAACCCGAAGCAAAAAACTAAAATATAGACATACAGGCAGATACACACACACACACACACACACACACACACACACACACACACACACACACACACACACACACACACACACAGACACACACACACACAACATTTTGCCTTATATATATATATATTATCGATTTTCTGCACTATTGTAAGAACTGCAACCTTGAAACTTCTGAATATCGTTTCTTATGTCTTTGTCTATGAGTGTATCAAATTTGATTAAAATCGGACCACTTCTTCTATAACCCGATTTTTTCGATTATCTATTTTCGATATTTATCGGGGGGTACCTCGACACAAAACCTAGCTAAGAACACTCTCAGACGCTTATACTACAAGAAAATCGGTTCAACCGTTTTGGAGTCTATAGGTAACGGACACACACGCACAGGCACACACGCACACACAGAGACAATGTTTCATTTATAAATAAGTTTAGATATATTATTTTTACAACGTCACGGGATTCCAGCATCACGATTCCTGTATTTACATCAAAACGAGGCTCACTATGTTTGTTTGTTCTCTGGCGATATGTGTTCAAACACTTTATTCATATATGACACTTTCTTTGGTACTTTAGACCAATATCAAAACTGATGCCAAACAAAAGACGTTCTTTGATGTCCCACTTCATCGGACACTACTTATATACCAAAGTTGATTGGAATAGTTCACATCTTACATTGTAGGATCTCAAAAATAAACCTTCCAGAACAACCTCCCTCATTACCGAATAGATTCTTTCTGGTATAGTACGTTTTATCAAACTCAAAAGTATCAACATAGCAGCAACAACAAGCCTTGGTTCACAACTGAATCTGCCGCGGTCATATCTCACTGTAACTACGACTATTATATATTAGTACATGCATCTCTATCAGAGAGAACGGTATAGCAAAACTCTTGAAGCATTTAAAACTGTCCGCAACTTGTGCAAAAGAGAACTGGCAGATTTTTTAAAAATCATATCGCCCTAAGCAAGGTATTTTACTACCACTGTTTTGCTAGGGGTTACATAGGAGGAATGTTATGAGAAAGAGTGACAGGTTATAAGGGATGTCAGGAAGTGGGTAAGAGAAGAATGAGAATACTGATGAGAGAGGGGTGGACGAAGAAAGGAGCATGAGAAAGAGGATGCAAGTCAATGAGATAGGAAATGACTATTGACTCTTCATTTAAATTCTTGGAGATTGCAGCTGTCGGGGAAGCAAGTAAATGGAAGTGAATTCCACAGTTGAAAAGTGCGAGAAAAGAAGCTGATGGAGTAGAATTTGCGTTTACAATTTATTGGTTTCACAGTAAAAGGATGGGGCCTAGTTGCTAATCTTGTTGCTCGAGTAAATTTATATATAGGGGGTACCAGTGAACTAAGTTCATCGGAGCAAAAGCCGTAAAAGTATTTGTAGAAGAGACACAGAGAAGCCACATTGCGCCGGTGAGAAAGTGGCTGTATCTGAGCTGCCAAGTCGGGATCTATCATAACTGGCCGATGCAAAACAGCTGTGAAAGAAGTAGTTTAAACTTAAGCTGAAAAATATAAACAATTTTCTCAAATTCTGAAAAAAAGCACAAAAACTATTCTCAATATAGGCAAACTGTCAGTGCCTTTTATTATAAATGTTCCTAAGATTACCGCTTTTTCGACTGATAAGGCTAATTTCATCGCGACAAACTTTATCTCTAATCCCACGTTAGACGACAAAGCATATATACGACACAACTCTCTACTCTCACAAACAACAAACATTATTATCAACACTTAGCGAAAAGTACTTGTCCGAATAGAATTCCTTAAGAAACTTAGCCCAAAGCTATATTCTTCTTCTTAATGTGCCGTGTCCATTAAGGGCGTAGGCGATCATTGACTTCCACTTGGCTCTGTCTATTGTCGCTCTCAATAATTTTCTCTTGGTATTTCTTCTAAGCCCCGCTCCGCCATCCATTTCCTCAGACATAACAAGTACACCTCGCACTGCTTTCCCCTGTATCTTCTTCACATTTATCCGACCTATGAGTATCAAGTTCTTCAGGCCTTCCTTCCTCATTATGTGTCCCAGGAACCTCATTTATCTCTTCCTGATATTTATTATCAGTTTTCTTTTCGTTTGCATCCTTTCCAACACCTCATCGTTGCACACGTGCTCTGTCCATGGTATCTTCAGCATTCTTCTGTAAAACCACATTTTTGCTGCCTTAAGCCTCTCCTTCATCTCTGATGAGATCGTCCAGCATTCATTCCCATAGAATAGGACAGATATCACATAGCAATACAGCACTCTTTTCTTTGTTTCTAATGAGATTTTCCTGTCTTTCGGTTCTCTGGTTAGCTTCTGAAATGCGTCCTTGGCCATGCCAATGCGTCAAAATGGCCGGTTCCTTGTACAGTCCAGCAAGTACCGCCTGATTTCTCTTGCTACGTACTATCATTACAAGATTCAGATCAAATCAGATAAAGACAAAATATTACTGCCGTATCTGTGGTGGAGTTGCGCAATCCTTACTTTCCATCTTTGTCTTAGTTCAAAAGCGTCTATCTTGGCCTTGAGTGATGAAATATTTTCCACCCTACAATATTTTTTTTTATAAGCGTTTCACCCCGAGCAAGGCATGTTACTGCCACTACTGCGCAGGGGGCTACATAGAGTGGAGAAAGGATGATTAAATATAGGAAAAGTCAGAGGGTGGGTGATAGGCGGGTAAGGAAACCGAGAATGAGGGTTGGGTAGATGAGAGTGTTCTGAGAATAATTGGGAGTTAGTGTGATAGGAGGTGTCTATTGACCCTACATTTAAACACCTGGAGATTGTAGCTGTCGGGAAAGCAGACTTGTGGAAGGGAGTTCCACAGGCGGGAAGCGCGAGAAAAGAAGCTGTTGGGGTAGAATTTACGGTTACATCTTATCTGTTTAACTGTAAAAGTGTGGGACCTAGTTGCTAATCTAGTATCTCATGTAAATTCGTGCTTAGGCGGCACCAGTGCTCTAAGTTCATCGGAAGCAGAAGCCATGAAAGTACTTGTAGAAGAGGCAGGGAGGGAAGCCACATCACGCCGGTGAGAGAGTGGTTGCAGCCGGTCTGCCAAGTCAGTATCAACCACGTTACAGATCCTCCTTTGTATTTTGTCAAGAAGCCCAAGGAGAACAGCAGGGGCACCCGACCAGATATGGCAGCAATATTCAATACACGAGCGGATCGTAGATTTGTATATTTTTCCACAGGCTAAACATTGCTAGCCTCTCGCTAGTCTATCACTGTTTTCATGGAAAGTGTTAAGTCTTGTTAAATTCCTGAGTCTCACCCGTTCAGACATTCACCGCTTGATCCCACCGTGCAACGTACATAAGGTCAACTCTCCTATATTATTTTCGCATCCAAATGGTAAGGAGGAATTTTCATTGCAACAGCTTCTTCCCAAGTGCCGCTGCATTATGGGACAGACACCGACAGAGAATGTTTCCTCTGATTACTACAATATTAACCCCTTCGAGTTTATGGTCAAAACATTATCTGTCTCTCATATCTTCATAATATTCACTTCTTGCTTCTCCATTTACTTACGATACAATATACTTCACTATACAATACATAAAACACACACAAAAAATAAAAAACACATCACGATAAAATGCCGTACAGTTAATACAAACAAAAATTTACATTTCTATTCAGTAAATGAAATCTTTTTTTTTTTTTTTTTTTTCCCAGCTCGGGTTCCTAAGATTATTGTTCGCCCACCAGAGAAAATGAACGTGTTTAGCGGTCTGATATTCCTGCTCACATGCCAGGCTACAGGTATCCCGACTCCCACAGTGCACTGGTACCGGAACGGGAAGCAGATTCCAAGAAACAATTCTCGATTCTCAGTCCTTACATCATGTGCGTATATTTTATATTTTTTCCATTTGATGTTTTCTTTAATTGCTCGCATTTTCTTAGCACCCGAGAATTGGAAAGCTGAGAATTCAACAAACGAATGAATCAGCATTTACATTCTCTCGAATGGTGACATTTACGGTAACACAGAAAATATTAGCTGCAAGGAAAACATGAACGAAAATGCCCATCCCTAAGCGCTGATCACATTTAAATCTGGGAAACTGTAGCAAGTTTTAAGTTTTTCACATCGGACACCATTGACATTATTCATACTACCTTTATATAGCAAGGCATTTTACTACCACTGTTGTGCAGTGGGTTACATAGGGGGAATGTTATGAGAAAGAGTGACAGGTTACAGGGGGTGTCAGGAAGATGGTATGAGAAGGAAAAGTATACTGATGAGAGAGGGGTGGACGGAGAAAAGAGCATGAGAGAGAGGATGCAAGTTAGTGAGAGGGGAGATGACTATTGAATTTACAATTGAATTCTTGAAGGTTGTAGCTGTCGGGAAAGCAAGTAAGCGGAAGGGAATTCCACAAGCGGGAAGTGCAAGAAAAGACGCCGTGGAGTAGAATTTGCGTTTACAATTTATCGGTTTCACAGTAAAAGGGTGGGACCTAGTTGCTAATCTTGTGGCTCGAGGAAATTCATATATAGGGGGCACAAGTGAGCTAAGTTCAGCGGAGCAGAAGCCGTGAAAGTATTTGTAGAACAGACACAGGGAAGCGTCGGTGAGAAAGCGACTGTATCCTAGCTGCCAAGTCGGGATCGATCACATTACAGATTGTCATTTGGATTTTGTCAAGGACATCTAAGTGAATAGTAGGAGCACCCGACCAGATAGGGCAGCAATATCCAGTGCACGGGTGGATGGTAGATTTTTATATGTGCAGGATTGTTTCAGACAAAAACTTCCTTGCCCTACACAAAGAACCGACCTTCTTCTACTTCAATTTAGTTATTTATTTCTGACCATAAGCAAACCATCCATGGGTAAAAATTAAATTTGCAAATTTTTAAGCAAGAATTCATTTGAACACATTCAAGCACTCATTCTATATGATGTACACTGAATATTATGTCAAAATCATTGTCGGTGGTCAAGAATTAAGGCAAGAATTTGTGATAGATTATTATTATTATTATTATTATTATTATTATTATAATCTGGATGCATTGCTAATTATTTTACAAAAATGCATTGTAAATTATTTTACTACATAAATGCATTGTAAATTATTTCACTGAAGAAATGCATTGTAAATTATTTTACTACAGAAATATATTTTAAATTATTTTTTACTACAGAAATGCTTGGCCAACAATTATATTACATGAATGAATATTCGTAGAAAGTTGGTAATTATTTTACTATGTTTACTGTCGGAATATTTAAAACCCATGAAGAAAGGGAGAATACGTCTTCAGGAGTAATTGCAAGTTCTGGTAAGAGAATACGGTTTCTTTTATGTATAATATAAATCTATTGTTAATATTTTAATTATAGAAATGAGTAGCAAGTGAAAAATAGGGGGGGCTGTCATTGCTGAGAAATGAACTAGCATAATACGGATATTAAAAGTATAATTTGTGGTTTGATGGATACCTTTAAGAAAGAATTCTTCTTCTTCTCCCTTTTTCAACGTACGAGGAAGAGAAATTTTAGAATGATGCACTTTATTTAATATATAGCGTTGTAATAGAAGGCATGAGGGTGAATATCCCTGTGATGATCGCTAAATAATTTCGTTTTATAAATTGGCAAATTTGTGATAAATATGAAGTGAAGTCAGTATTTATGAAACCAAGAAAAAGAAAGATGGATCAACTTCTTTAAAGTGTGAGCTACGGTTGCTTAAGATTTTATGACATTATTAGGGTAATCAGGAAATACACACACACACACACACACACACACACACACACACACACACACACACAGAGATAAGTTCCTAAACAGACAGGTAACTTCAGACTGATATATATATATATATAACGAGAGACTGAGATAGAGAGAAAGAGAGAGAGAGTGCGACAGAGACGGAAATAGACAGAGGGAAGTGTAAAGATGCAAATAGAGTCAGAGAAGTTATGTCTATATATCTATCTTTTTATCAATAGATACATAAATACATATATAGAAACATTGGCATAAACCGACTAAGAGAGAAGAGGAGAGCAAGAAGATGGTGATGGAATACAGATAAAAAGATTGAAATAGATAGATAGATAGATAGATAGATAGATAGATAGATATGAACAGACTGGATTAGATAGATAGATAGATAGATAGATAGATAGATAGATAGATAGATAGATAGATAGATAGATATACTGGGGTAGATTATTAATGTTTTCAATGTTGCAATTTTATTCTTCATTCTTTTAAATTTGCATATTTATATATATATATATATATATATATATATATATAGAGAGAGAGAGAGAGAGACAGAGAGAGAGAGAGTGAGAGTGAGAGACAGACAGAAAGACATATAGATGAAGACAAAGAGACCTTGAGTGTGTAAAACAGAAGGAGATGAATTGGAAGACGATAGATATATATTAATAGATTGAACACACATTTTGAATCTATAAAACAAATGTAGATATATTTGAGGATATATATATATATATATATATATATATATATATATATACAGAGAGAGAGAGAGAGAGAGAGAGAGAGAAAGAGAAAGAGAGAAAGAGAGTGAAAGTGAACGCGACAATAATGATTTGAATTTATAAAACAGGTAGATATATTTGAGGATATATATATATATATATATATATATATATTACGGAAATTAACGAAGATAACACACATTTTCGTATAAAAATTTATCGTAAATAATCAGCCCGGTAGAAATAAATATATAATACTGTTTGATTATAAAGAGAATATCTACAAATTCAAACAAATCATTTCATATATATATATATATATGTGTGTGTGTGTGTGTGTGTGTGTGTGTGTGTGTGTGTGTGTGTGTGTGTGTGTGTGTGTGTGTGTAAAAATTAAGACAGACACTTTATTCCCTGGTTAAGTGGAAGCGAAATTGATGATAGATAGATAGATAGATAGATAGATAGATAGATATGAAGAGACTGAGGCTAGATAGGTATAAAGAAAGAATACTAGCTACCTGCCATTTCATTGTTCCCGTCTCAGTCAATTTATTTCTATTTAACAGCAATATATCGTGTCCTAAGATACACTCGATTAAATTCAGCGTTAACCAAATTCTTCCTTTCTTTCCCATCAGTAAATTTATTCTTTGTGACCATTTTCCTTTCTTTTTTCCCTCTGATAACCGATTATCGATTAATAAGAAATTTTGCCAGCCTCTTTCTGTCAAAGTTTTGCAAATAAAACGCGAAACTCTTTCCCGCCTTTCTAAATAAATGTCTAATAAAGATTTTTTTGCTCGGCAACAAATATGATAGACACAAATTAAAGAACATTATTTGATTTAAAACTTCGTTTTAAAGAGGAAAAAAGGATTTTTTCCTCTTTGAGCTTTTGAGTTCATTGTTATAAAAAACTAATTTTGATTGAATTTATTGCAAAAATGCGAATATTAACTTAAAAAACATAGAAAAATTTAAAATATATTACTTTCGTATTAACTGACGATTGCAAATATGGAAGGATTCACATGACATAATCAATGCCGTTTCAAATTAAGATGATATTTGACTCAAACAATTAGGAACTCTTTTATCAAAAGTTTCAGCGGCAAAAACAGTGAGATGTTTGAGACAAGGTCATGTCCAAGTGTTAATCTCATTCAAGTGAAAACAAATAAAAAAAAGTTTACTGAAAACATTCAGAGAAAGATATTTAGCACATTCATTATTTTTTTCCAAAATCCTATCATTTCGTTCTTATCCAGTCTGAACTGGCGTTAGATTTCATTTAAGCTTGAATTCTTTAAATGTAAATCATTTTCATGTAGTTTAGAATTCATGTATTTCTTTCCTTAAATTTGCTTTCATTTTTCTGTTATTCATAACTGAACGTTTACCATGAAATGGTTTTTAACTTTTAGAAATTTATCTTGCATTTGGACTAAATTCTTTCTCTTTCTTTCTTTCTTTCTTTCTTTCTTTCTTTTGATACGTATCTGGTATCCCCCTATCTGAATAAAAAAAACCCTTCTCCAAGTCAGTTGGTCATATATAGGGTAGCTGGTACTAATTTGAAAATCACTTGCCCTGTCCGATTGTAGCTTCTACCAAAAAGGTAAATTTCTTTCGAAATTGCTAGCATTTTTACATTCCTGGCTGTCCCAATTGTGGGCTGTGAGATTCTTAAAAACAAATTTTTTTTTCAAAAGTCCTACCATTTCGTTCTTGTCCAGTCTGAACTGTCGCTAGATTTCATTTAAGCTTGAATTCTTTAAAAGAAAGTAATTTTCATTTATTTTTCATTTTCATTGTAAGGGTACCGGTTTGGTCGTAATCTGGCTGCTACTTGGGAGTGGTAGATAGGAGCCCTAACTCTTGCGTAGCATCGAGAGCGGCTGCTCTGAGCAACAGTTGCATAATATCATGGTTCTTGCAGTGCCATGTCACGCATGGATAAGTGTCCCTGCTTCCAGTGAGCAACCCCGAGGTCACACTTTGCTTCAGTCTGCGCCAGCTTCCTTCCAGCCGCATGTCGCAGTCAACGAGCGTCTGCCATCTCTACTCGGAGGGTCTCTCCTCACCACCAACAAACATGAACAATCTTATCTCAATAAACAAAACTAAATCAGGAAAAGTAAAATCACCTAAACATCTTAACATTCCCTTCAAAACATCTGTGGTATTCGAACCAACTTTTGTAGAGTGTAATCTTTCTTCCGCGAAATCACCCCTGACATCCTAGCGCTCTGTGAGACTAACCTTAACCCCTCAATACCCTCCTCTGACTAATCGATTCACGGCTACCTTCCCCTCTTAAGGAAGGACTCCGCGGTCCATATGCTTTGTTTGGGGATTTACATCAGTGAAGACCTCCCTCTAGCTAGAGTAACATCTCTGAAATCTCTTGATCATCCATACATATGTCTCTGTCTTCCACCTCTCAAATCGGTTAGGAATCTTTACTTTCTGTACCGTTCCCCTTCCTCTTCCAACTGCTCCTGCTAAACATATTTGTGATCTTAAGGCACTCCATGCCAATTGGCTAGAAAACTCTGTCAATGGTTCTGCTGGCATTTCTGCCATTAATTTTGCTATTTCTCAATTTCTTACGCAAGTGGTGGATTTCTCCACGTGCTTTCCCATTATACGCTTCTCTACTAGATCTTTGCTTAACCTTGACTCCTGCTAAGCTTCGCAACTTTGTCCTCTCGGCAACTCCGATCATGCTGTTGTTTCTATTAATATCTCTCTTCCTTATTACTCGCCCTAGGAGCCTCCAACTAATAGAATTTCTTACTGCTACCAAAGAGCAGACTGGAATACGTTCCGCAGAGGTGTTTAGTCTCCCCGTTGAAGGAATGTGCCTCTAAGACCTCTTCTTGAGTGAAAGATGGTATTGATGTTTTCACAACGATCAGGAAGTTTCGTCCTAAACCTCATTCGTTCTCCTGGTTTTCTTCTGCTTTCTCAGCCGCCATTGCCAACAGGAACCACTTCTTCCGGCTACTTCGGAGCCACGAGTCTGATCACAATAGACGCCTCTTTGCTTCTGCTCGTAGTGAATGTAAGTGGTTCTTGAATAACGCTAAGCTGTTGTTTGCTGAAAGAATGAGGTAGCGCATAGCTGCCCGCAAGTTCGGCTCCAAAAACTATTGGCAGCTCTGCAAACGTGTGCTGGACAACAGGAAATTCTCCATCCATTCCCCTAATCAACAAGTTTGAGGTCTTCACGGCACCTGTAGACTAGGCTGAGTGCTTTGCTCGCAGATTCTCATCCAACTCCACATTTGACTCGTCTGGAGTATCTGCACTCGACTTCTCTCTTAGAACTGAGGCTCAACTGAGAGATGTTCACATAACCTCCTCTCTGGTATCTAAGATAATTTAAAAACTTGACCCCCATAAGGCGAGCGGTGGCTACGTAATCCCGGTCATTGTCTTGAAGAAATGTATCCCGAACTTTTTTTTTTGTCTTCTCTAAACTCTAAAATGAATGCCTCTCTGCTTCCTGTTTTCCTGATTGCTGGAAGTCCTCTTCTGTGGTCCCTGTATTTAAGAATTCTGGGGAATCCTCGGACCCATCCAACTATCGCTCTATCAGCCTACTACCAATTTTCGGCAAAGTGTCCGAGGCTATCATCAATTTCCAGAAATAGTTCATAATCTCACTACCCATAAACTATTCTCAGACAAATAGTACAGTACGGCTTCCGTTTTGCCAGGTCTACTGCCGACACGCTAACGACTATCACCGATTACATACACAAAGCCCTAGATAAGTCCGGCGAAGCTCGAGCTATTACCCTGAATATCTCCAAAGCATTTGATAAGGTGTGGCAGGCTGGTCTTCTGTGCAAGCGACAAGATTAGAGTATCACTGGACGCTTGCCTTGGTTTGATCCAATCTTTCCTATTAAACCACATAATTTGAACGGGCATGCCTTCACATCCTACCACACGAACGCTGGTGTCCTTCATGGCTCTATCCTTGGCTCGACTCTCTTTCTGATCTTCATAAATGATCTCCCTGACGTGATCAAATCCCGAGTAGGCATCTACGCTTATGACAACACTATTTACTTTCGCCTCAGTAATAAATCTGGCGAGTCGGCGAAAGGTAACCTCGCTGCTGATCGCTGTGGTAGACTAAGGTAAGAAATGGCTTGTAAATTTTAATGCTTCTAAAACGAAGCTGTTATCTGTCAGCCACCACGGGCAGTCCTTCTTACCCCCACATCAGCATGGAGCAAGCGAGTCTCTTTGAGAGCAATACACTGCGCCTCCTTCGCCCTCACCCTCTCTTTCGACCTCAAGTAGAACCATTACATTGAATCAATATTTAAATCCACTGTCAGAAAAGGTTGGGTCACTGTGTTCCGCCTGAGTTTGTCTTGCACACATACAAATCAACCATTCCTACCGTGCATTGAATACTCTTGTCATATCTGGTCGGGCTCCTCTGCTATTCATCTCAGGGTTCTCGACAGGCTCCAAAGGAGAATCTGTAATGTGATCGGTTGTGACCTAACAGATCGACTCCAGCCACTTTCTCACCGACGGGATGTGACTTTCCTCTGTCTATTCTACAAATATTTTCATGGCTTCTGCTCCGACGAGCGTAGCTCATTTAGCCCCTTCCACCACAATATACCCGAGCAACAAAGTCCCACCCCTTTTACAGTTAAATCAACCAAATACAGCCGCCATTTCTACTTGATTAGCTTCTTTGCTCGCACTTCCCGCCTGTGGAACTCCTTTCTTTATATTTGCTTCCCTGGCAGCTAAAATCTCCAAGAATTTAAATGCAATGTCAATTCCCCATCTCTTGTCTATTTGAGTCCAGTCTCCCCTCGTCTTTCCCCATCACCCGGTTTATCTTGTTATTTTTCCTTTCTTAGTTCCTCGCAACTGTCTTCACACTGGTATTCCCATCCTTCTCTTGCCCTTTCTCCGACACCCCCTGTAACCGGTTCGTCTTTCTTTTCTCTTTCCTTCTGCTTAGAATTTCACTCTTCTCTAATGCCTTGCTTGGAGTGAAACGATTAAGTAAAAACAAAATATTAAAAAACTGCCAACATGTAGTTGGTAGTTTTTTTATGACTGCGGCTACTAGTAATTCCACTTTTATATTTTTGTCATCAAGGTTAAAGCCACGAGTTTTCGATGAAATTTTGCGAAAATAACTCGTTTAAGACAAGAATGAAAATCGTACATACAACTAAAAATGAACATTTTATGGAAAAAATATTGAGAATATTAACACATAAACGAGATATTTGAAAACATGTTATTACCTATGTTGGCTACAAGAAAACTTTTGAAGTTATACTTCCTAACTGAACTAATGGATGTTTTTTGTGGTGCAGTGGATATCGGCTCAGAGAGAGAAATCGGAGAGCTGAGTTCGAATTCCAATTAAATTCGTTGCATTCTCTTACCGCAAATACTCTTGGAAAAGGTATTAACCTGTCGCTTTTCCCTCCAGTTATGGGCTAAATAGCAGGACAGATTGTATTCTCCGTTTGAATCTATCCTGCACTTAAATAAATCTACCATCCGCCCGTGTTTTGAATACTGCTGCCACATCTGGTCGGGTGCCCCTTCTATTCTCCTCGGGGTTCTTGACAAAATACAGCGAAGAATCTGTAATGTTATTGATACCGACTTAGCTGACCGCCTGCAGTCACTTTCTCACCGGCGTGACGTGGCTTCCCTGGGTCTCTTCTATAAATACTTTCATGGCTTCTGCTCTGATGAACTTAAATCACTGGTACCCCCAGGTGTGAATTTGCACGAGATACTAGACTGGCAACTAGGTCCCACCCTTTTACAGTGAAACCGATGAAATGTAACCGCAATTTCTACTCCAACAGCTTCTTTTCTCGCACTTCCCGCCTGTGGAATTCCCTACCGCATGCTTGCTTCCCCGACGGCTACAACTTCCAGGAGTTTAAATGGAGGGTCAATAGACACCTCCTAATACACTAACTCACACCCATTCTCTCCAACTCTCTCCCTGTGTACATCCTAACTCGTCTATCACCCTCCTTCTGACATTTCCTATACACAATCGCTCTATGTAACCCCCTGCGCTATAGTGGCAGTGGAATGCCTTGCTTGGGGTGACATGATTAAAAAAGAATAACCTTGGTTGTCAATCAGTCTACCGCAGAAAGTAATGGCAGCCTACTGCAGGAAAATATGTCAGTCATGTCTCTTTTGAAACATGATCGTCTAAACGTGTATCCCGTAGAGCACTTAACTGACTGACTGAATTGACCTTTGGCAGGCAATATGTTAAACATCTTTTATAATCCATTGAATTATCGAAATGATTTTCTTACCTTCAACTTAAAACACATTTTCGTCATATTTTTTTCCCCTGATCGGATCTGTGGAAATTCACCGGTGATACATACATACGTTTGGTTTGGTTTGGTTGAGTTTTTACGACATATCAGCATTGGAATGTTATCTAAACGCCGACAACACTTTACTGGTAAGAAAGCAAGTCAATGAACATCTTTGTTATCAGAGATGTCTCTGCAAAGGTTCTCTCACACCACTTTGGATAGACTTTGTTGGAGCATAAAAATTGGAGAAAATTACATTGGGGGGGGGGGGGGGGTAAGTGAGCCGCTACTGCAAGAATTTTTTTTTTAAATTTTTTATAAAGGCCAATTTCTTTAATGAAATTTATGATATAATTTGGATCGATACTCTCGGAAATATTTTTCAAGTTACCCGACTGAAAGTATTTGTTTCGGATTTTTCTTAGATTACGGCAATTTAAACGTAAATGTTCAGTTGTAAATTGTTTCTGGTATGGGATGCATTTTGGATCTTTCTTATTTTTTAGATGTTGATGGGTTATATATGTGTAGATTTTGATGAATTTTTTTTTTTTAGAAAACTGAAGCTGTCTTTTAGTTTTGTATTCAAATGTGTATTTCTGGTACGAATGTTTTTCCTTTAAAAATGTATATTTTATATTCATAGTGTTTTGACCCCAGTTTTGGGTTAGCTATTTGTCCATAGCTGGGACCCTAACAGGTGCTACCACTCCGGGTTAGGGTGTACTTGGGAACAATAGCATTTAAGAGGTGGTTTTTTGCTCCTCACAACCTCCCAAATCAGAGGTCTTGCTGCCCGATGCAGTTTACCGTCATAACCAGGACCACATACATACATACATACATACATACATACATATATATATATATTTCGTGTATTGAGGCTGCAAATTTTCTAAACATATACTGTTAAATATAAGAGACAATGAATGTTTAATCACGAGCCGTTCTACACATTATATTTTGGGTTTAATTTCAGTTGAAAATAAAAACAAAATTTTCCCAATATTTGGATAATTTGGATAAGGACCAACTTAATAAAAATTATCCAAACGTTGGAGAATTTTTGTCTTTATTTTCAACTGAAATTAAAGCCAAAATACGATGTTTAGAACGGCTCATGATTAAACATAATAGACATTCATTGTCTCTTATATTTAGCAGTATATGTTTAGAATATATATATATATATATATATATATATATATATATATATATATATAATGTATGTATGTATGTATGTGTTTGTGTGTGTGTTGACAGAGGTTTTTCACTTAACTGAAATAATACTGTTGAGCTAAGTGACAGATTTCTCCACATTAATTCTATTAATGCTCTACATCTGGATATTGAGCACTTTATGACAAAACTCCGCTCGCCTAAAATGCTTTTCTACCAGTAAACTAGAGAATTTGAGAATGATATATTGTCTCTCAGCAACCAGAACCAGCTAATATATTGATAACTACTTGTACCGCATACGATTAGAGTTGTCTGATGTACTAAGATACTAGCGGAGGTTGTCAATCACCAGCTTATTATACATACACATACACATACACACACAATCTTTTTCCTTTCATCAAAGATTGTTTTGTGGAAGGTAGTTTTTAGATAGTCTGTGTTCTATTCCTTTAGGTATATGTTTGATTATGCTAGCAGGATGGTTAGAGCTAATGTTTACATACTTTAAGGTCGTATTTGTTTTCATATATTAGAAGACACTGCCAGTTTGTAGATTAAATTCTACATCGAACTATTGGACAACTTTTTATTCATTTCGACTACTTTAAAATCGAGGTTTTTGACGAGATTGAAAAGCATTTTTCTTATTTTGTCATTTTCTCTTTTGTTGTCTGGCCCTATCATTAATCCGTCATCTCTGTATAATCCGTGTTTGTCTATGTGGATTATTTCATTGATTTTTTTTAGAATACACAGCACTATTAATTCTGAGTTTTCGGCTCGTCAAATGAACCTTGTGATACATCAAATGTGCTCATTTTGATGTTTTAATCTTTGATTTTTGTTACTTTTAATTTTTTAATCTATAATAAAAAACTTAAATCTTACAATGGTGATATGTGGGCAGACTGTGCCAGGAGGAGAAGTTGGCCATAATATTATTTCCAGAACAAAAGATATTACTGAATGAAAGATACAAAGTGATGTCCAGATGTAGTTACACCAAAAAATATATTTTACGATCATACAAACCTGGATAAAAGTGTTTAAGATCCTTCAAAACTCCTGTCTAGTTTTGTAAATTTCAATTATTTAAAACTTCCAGTCGCGTGTTCGTAAAATTCCCTGTTGTATGTTTGAAAACGTTTTAAAATCAGAAAAACGTTATTAAAAACGACTGAAAATACCGAAAGGTTTAAATTAAAGTTACGTAAATAACTGGTTTCCAAAAGAAAAATATTCAAAAGCTGTACATTTTATTGTATTTTTATTGTATTGAGCACTTTTTAATAGAATTATATACTGGTCTAATTTAATTATGACCAAAAGTTGCGTAACAAAATATATATATATATATATATATATATATATATATATATAAATTTTATATAGTTTATGTATATCGAGAACTGTTTCCAAAAGAAAAGATGCATGACAAATTGGAAAAAAGTTTTTGTGATGCGTTTTATTTGTTAGGACTTCATTGAACTAGGTTTATCGACGTTGTTATAACTGCACATGCGTATGTACGAGAGATGCTTGGAGCTCCAAAATTTATTCATTTTTTTATTTTTTTATTTTTTGCAAATTTAGCCAAATTCATCTGTTCTTTTCTTTTAATAATCTTTGTTATTAAATGTCGCACATTGTAATAAAAAACGATCTGCCAAGAACGATGTAACGTTGTAAGAACCTGGACGTAAATTTACTGCGGATGAACAAAGTGATTACAGCACAACTGGCAGCAAACTACCTGCATACGGACAGGTGACAAACTCAGCAGATATCCAAAGATAGAAAGGGGCGTAAGACAAGGATGTGTATTTTCACCGAATTTATTTAACTTGTACAGCGAGAATATTTTGAGAACCCTAGATGTTATACCAGGATTTGTCATCGGAGGCCACATTTTGAACAACATAAGATATGCAGACGACAAAAGTGCTGATTGCAGACACAGAAAGGAAACTACAAGACCTTCTACATAAGGTAGCTAAAGAGAGTGACAAGAAAGAACTACAAATACACTGCAAGAAAACCGAATGAATAGTCATCAGCAAAAAGAGCAACCCAAAATGCTAAATACAGGTGGGGGATATTAAATTCAAGCAGGTACCAAAATTTAAATATCTGGGAAGTGTTCTAACTGATGACGGAATGTGCGACAGAGAGATCCAAAGGCGAATTGGCATGGTTAAAGACGCTTTTCAGAAGATAGATAAAGTATTAAAACACAAGAAACTTTCACTAGAAACAAAGAAGAGAGTACTAGATTGCTATGTGATGTCAGTTCTTCAATATGGCAGCGAATGTTGGACAATATCATCAAAGATGAAGGAAAACTTGAAGCAGCTGAAATGTGGGTCGAAAGAAGGATGCTGCGGATATCGTGGACCGAGCATGTGAGCAATGATGAGGTTTTGGAAAGAATTGAAACGAAAAGGAAATTAATATTGAGCATCAGGAAGAGACAGCTGAGGTTCCTGGGACATGCAGTGAGGAAGGGGGGCTTGGAGAACCTGATACTGACAGGCCAGATAAAAGGAAAAACAGACAGAGGAAAGCAGCGGATAACATTTTTGAAGAGCCTGAGCAGGTTGATGACAGAACGTGGGCTGCAAGATGTTACAGGAGAAAGCGTGCTAAGAGCCACCAGGGATAGGGAGACGTGGAAGGCTATGATCGCCTACGTCCTGAAAGGACAAGGCACATAGAAAAAGAAGAGACATTATCGTCTTAGTGAATTATTTTCTCTTTTAATTTGAGTAGTGTTTTTTGTGTTACAATTGTGATTAGGTTCTTTACGGTGAACGAACATTGCTTCTGTTGTGTGTGTATGTGTGTGTGTGTGTGTGTGTGTGTGTGTGTGTGTGTGTGTGTGTGCGTGTGTGTTTTTCCAATATTTCTTTTGAGTTCATATCGTTTTTTTATGTAAACTTGTTATATACTATGTTTATTCCTATTAGTCGACTTACTTGTCACGATGGCTCGACCACCGGATACGGGATTATACAGTTGTGAAGTTGTCAACAACCAAGGAGTTGATATGGCGAGTTCATTTGTAACAGTTAGAGGTAAGTTAAAAGTTTTTTACCCAACCACCATACATGGGTTGCAATTTCTTTCTTTTGTTTTCTTCATCGTTTTTATAACATATATGTAAATCCCCGGATTTTACGTGCTGTGATTGTGCCATTCAACGGTAATGCCTAGGTAGCTAACTTTTATTAGTACCCTGCTTAATGAGTCAATCTACTAATCAACTTCGAGCTATCGACTTCATTTTGTTACAAAGTTCGAAACCTTGTTTATAAAACGTCTCAGCGATTGTTACGATGACTGACAAATGCAGGATGAAAGTCTTAATTGCATTTTGATTGCGGTTTGGCAAGTCTACCCATGAGAACTTTGGAAGACTTGTTTCCCCGATTTTTTTTTTTTTTGCGCACATTCTTTAGGCTGACTAAATTTTTTTCTGTGACACACGCCAGTCAGTTCCACATTTCAGTTAAATATGAAAAGCATTCAGAACGGAGGAGAATGAAGATTACCTTCAAGAATTCATTGATTTCAAGACTAAAAATAATAATGGAATATATCAGATCCTAATCCGTAAACTTTCCTATATCAACCTATATCCTCCTCCTCCTCCTCTTCCTGATCATCATCATCAAACCCATGGATGGGTGTACTCGTAGGTCTGCTGCACAGCCGAGCACCTGGCCAGTTTCCTTCACATATCTGGGTTGCAAGCCGGCGTGGTATTCATCTTGTCTTCTTATTAAATGCATACATTTATTTACACACATTCCCACAAATATTGTGCCTCCCTTTGAGTGAGGATGTTGACATATAATTATCTTAAATAAAATATTTACACTTATCTGCAATTCTGAGATAAAACTTTTCGTTTACTTTATGAAATAAAACACACTCACGTTTGTTGTTACGGTTGCTAGATTTTGACCAGTCTGCTCTTTGATGTTCAGGTGTAATATATTGACTATAATAAAAATATTGAGGATGCTTGTTCAAAGAATTCATCCAATTAGGAAATAGTATGAACTGTTCTTTCGACCAGAAATTTAGAGCAGGTGACATTTGAATGGTTAAATTAGTCGCAATGAAACATGGAACAAGTTTATCAATATTTTTTGTTTCATTGTTACTATTTGCTTATTTTGAAAATAAAATTCGTCCTTGCGTACTCCTTACTTAACTGACATATTTGCAGTAAGTATTTATTATGAACCAAGAGTAAGAAAAACAGTCAACAACAACAAAAAAAAAACAAAAAAAACATCTGCCTAAGTAGAACAATGGAGTCAACACATAATTTCACAGAATTTCAGGAAGGCAACAAACTTTTTTTTTTAAGTCGACAAAACAAAAGACTCTTTTATCATTTGTTAGGATGAGGTGATTCATATAGCGTCCAATATTACTATTCTGAAAATAAAAGAAGCAGATTTTTTCGTCTCGCGGACCAAATTGCAAAACCTCTTCACCTGACTACCCATCACTGCAAACAAACTCCCACTGTCGTTTCTTGGGTGTGCCCTTTCTTGAATGGTGTAAATTTGGTTGACTCATTACTACAGTGATCAATGAAAACTTGACACGCAAACCTAATTCACAATATGGAGCTAATTGGCTGTAGACTAAGTCTGGAAAAATCATTGTCTTGGCATATTATTCTTTGCTATATTTCTGGTTCGTTTTGAAACCATTTTATAAATAATTTCCCCACAAATAAACTATGACGTAAGTGGCTAATAAAAGGGAAAGAAAACGGAGAAGAAATTATTGAGTAGAGAAAGAGAAGGAGAGATGAGAGGGGAAAGAAGATGGACGAAAAGAAATGGAGAGAGAGAGAACAGCAAAAGAACAGGATTGAAAAAGATAATAGATTGACGCTGTATTTAAATTTTTGAAGATCGTAGAACCCGAAATGCCAATTACAGGTGGGGGATACCAGAATCAAGCAAGTACAAAAACTTTAAATACCTAGGAAGTGTTCTAACAGGAGATGGAAAGTGCGACACAGAGATCCGAAGGCGAATTGGCATGGCAAAGGACTCGTTCCAGAAGCTGAGTAAAGTACAGACACACAGGAAAATTTCACTAGAAACAAAGAAAAGTGTGCTGGATTGTTATGTGATGTCAGTTCTTCAATACGGCTGTGAATGCTGGACAATATCATCGAAAATGAGGACAAAACTGGAAGCAGCGGAAATGTGGTTCTACAGAAGGATGCTGCGGATATCGTGGACTGAGCATGCAGGCAACGATGAGGTGATGGAAAGAATGGCAACAAAAAGGAAGTTAATACTGAGCATCAGGAATAGACAACAGAAGTTCCTGGGACACGCAATGAGGAAGGAGAGCTTGGAGAACCTGATACTGACTGGCCAGATAGAAGGAAAGAGAGACAGAGGAAGGCAGCGGATAACATATTTGCAGGGCCTTATCAGGTGGATGACGAAACGGGGGTTGCCAGGAGTAACAGGAGCAAACATACTAAGAGCCACAAGGGATAGGGATACGTGGAGATCCATGATCGTCTACGTCCTGAAGGGACAGGGCCACCTAGAAGAAGAAAAGAAGTAGACAGGAAGGTAAGACGCCGGAAGCTAGTTTCATAATATAACAAACATTCTTTTAATTAATTTTACGCTTTTATATATATTGTGTATTTGGGTAGCAATGCCTCTTCAAAGACAACTGACACAGCCATTAAAGTTATATATATGACGAATAGAATAAGTAAAGAACAGGTAGGAAAAAGATGACTTTAATCTAACATGCTTCCCTTAAGCAAGATATTTTTGTCATTCACACGCATACTAACCTTACTAACATATAAACACATTTAATTCACCTATAGTTTAAATACGTTAGAGACATGCATTATTTCGCATACTTGCACTTACATTTAAAATATAAATGCTTTTATTTCTTTTATTGCACATGACATACACATATAAACAGGCATAATTTTTTTTCTCTACATTTAAAAATATTCATCTATTGTTTTGTTACACGTGACACGTATCTGGCCAATGAAATCAAACCTCAGTCAAAAATTTAAAATTTAAATTTAAAATTTAAAATTGTTCGTTTTTCTTTAAAAAATGTCTGAAGAAGCTTGTTAAAGTGAAACATGTTAGATTAAAGACACTTTTTCTTACCTGTTCTTTATTTATTCTATTCATCTTGTCAAATTTCGATCCATATATTCAACTTATAGTAGTAACACCCACAAATCTAATTAACCGTTCCTTTATAATTTATACTTTATACATTATACTTTATACATTATACTTTATACATTATACTTTATACTTTATACATTATACTTTATACATTATACTTTATACATTATACATTATACTTTATACATTATACTTTATGCATTATACTTTATACATTATACATTATACTTTATACATTATACATTATACTTTATACATTATACATTATACCTTATACATTATACTTTATACATTACTCTTCATATTAGAGAGTCCAATTAAGTTATGAAGTGATGCCATTTTTTTTTTTTTTAATCATATCACCCCAAGCAAGGCGGTAACGCCACTGATGCGCAGGGGGCTATGTAAGGGTAAAAAGAATGGAAAAGAGAAAGCCGGAAACCACATCTTAAACAGGAAACAAGGGATGAGCCTCTTCACCTGTTCAATAGATGAGGGTGGAGTGTAAACCGGGCGATAGTTTAGTCTATCTACTCCAATTAATTTTCAAGCGGAAATCAATGTCTCTATTACATTTGCTCATCTGATTAGAAACTAAAATTTGAAGATATTACTTGAAGTGGTTTCTCGCTCAAATCCTTGTTTAATCAGTGATTTTATACTAAGAAAAGAAGTATGACTCATTTATATTGACCGATTGCGATCTGATATTTTAATATCACAAAACATTCTTCATTTCTAACTTAGGTTGTTCGGAAGGTGATTTATAGATTCACGAGAATTATAAACGAACTTAACACGTTGCACTCTCTGCCAAAGTATAAACATTGAATACAGCTTTTACAAAGAGAATGTCACATATGGATTTTCAATAAAATCTCTGCTAACGAAACATTAAAATTCCTTGAAGGCCTTTAACGTATCTTCCCTGTAACGGAATAAAATTTCAAAATATCGAATAAAACTGATAATCAGCCGGCGAGAGTTAGGGCAATACGGAGAATCAACAAAACTTTTAACCTCCAAACATTTAACAGTGTCAATTAGACGAATATAAGAAGTTGATATTGCTTTGTTTGTTTCAATCTATTTTCTGTGCACATTTTTTTCATTGTTTTTTTTTTTGCAATAAAGTTTAATCATGATCTCTTTTTGTATGTGGTCCTGGGCATGACGGTAAACTGCATCCGTAGGCAAGGCCTCTGATTGGGAGGTTGTGAGAAGCATGGAACCACCTCTTAACTGATGTTGTTCCCAGATCCACGCTGACCCGGAGTGTTAGCACCTGTGATGTTCCCAGCTATGGGCAAATAGTTAACCCCCAAACTGGGGTCAAAGCCCTATGAAAGTATAAAAATACACTTTTATAGAAATATACACTTAAAATACATTTTCATAAATAAATATACATTTTTGAAGGAAAAATATTACCAACAAGAAAAAATTGTTACCATAACACATTTTTGAAGGAAAAAAAATTATTCTCAGTAAAACATTTTTGAATACAAAACTAGAAGACATTTTCAGTTTTCTAAAATAAAAAAAGAATAAAAACAAAAAATTTTCATTAAAATCTGACTAAATGAACCTTTTCACTATAACCGAATATAAAAAATACCTTAAATCCCTACCTTTTTTACATTAAATAACCCACAGAGGTGTCGATATACCGTTAAACAAAACTCAAACTCAACTCTCTTTTGTATAAGAGAAAAATTTTCCACACTGAAAAATTATTATACAGTGAGACTGATGGTTTGCAGCTACAACCTTAGATTTGGAAAATGCTTCCACAATTCATTATAGTCTTAGACATTATTGCGGTTTTCATACGTGGTTCCTTTTCATCACAGATTGACATTCAATCAAAAAAATTAGTCTTTTTATTCTACAGCAACAGAATAGAGCAAATTACGAAACGGCAAATTTTCTGAATTTCAGAAATTTCAATAATTGTAATAAATAAATAATTAAATTTAAAAATAAAAAAAAGATGAATTCTCTTTCAAAAGATCCAAATTCTAAGTTTTTTTTCGTTGGTTCCTTGCACGAAAATGAAAAATAACACTGACCACAGTCCTTAACACTTAATCCTTATCTCCCTAATCATCGTGAGTATTAACGAAATAAACCTAACAAATTAGTTTCCATTAGTTATCAATATACTGGTGTGCTGGGTACGAAGGAAATATTTTACACAAAAGTGATCGATGTTTCGTATTTTAAACTTTTGACGGAATTATCGTCTTCTGGCAAAACTGAAAAAAGTTAAATAATTTTAAAATGAGTAGATAATTTCGACTATCGTCCGGCTCACACCGCACCTTGGTCTTTTAAATGTTTATTTCCTTGTTCTTTGTTTATGATTAGGTTTTCAGACCTTTTGCAAAAAATTCTAATTCTCTTTCACTCCCGGGAGCTCCTTGTGTCTTAATGATATTATTACCTTATTTGGGATTGATTCACCCATATATACATATATACATACATATATATACATGGCCGTATCTGACTACCGGGCACACTGGGCACGGGTCCGGGCCGATCTGTGCAATCATAGTGAAAATCCGGGCAAGTTCGTCAGAAATCAAACTAAACAATTCACGAAGAAAGAAAGAAAGAAAGAAAGAAAGAAAGAAAGAAAGAAAGAAAAACGGAGAAAATATCTGAATGAACGAATTTATTAATTTTGGGAGAAAAGGCTGGTTATACTCAGAAAGTTCGAACCCGATTTCCTGTTTCGTTCACATTCTGTGCCTAATTTCCATTGGAATAACCGAAAAAATTCGCAAAAATCATAATTTCTGGAAACGGATGACGTCATCACATTGTCAACTAATAAATCTCGGCAATTTTCTCTGTGCCCGGTGTTTTTTTAGCATCAGCTACGGCCCTATATATATCTATATATAGGGCCGTATATATACAGAAGTAACCATTTAATTTAATTTTTCTTTACTAATGTTCATCCAACACAAGGTCCAAGTGCAACCCAAGGTAGAGAATTGGGTGAAAATGTTACATGTTTTAATTCTCCCAAATCCCATTCCTTTTAAAATTCGACACCATATTATCATTAGGAAATTAGTTTAAATATTAAAAAAACAAAAACAAAAAAACAAAAAGAAACTGCCACGTAATTTTTTTCTTTCAGGCTTCCGTACTTAAAAATTATGAACGTTAACATTTAATTGTTATGAATGAAAACAACTCAAAGCATTTTCTGCGCTTTTAATTTTTTTTTTTTTGTTTTTTTGTTTTTTGTTATTGAGTCTCATATCTCCATTACAGAACTTTAGAGACCAACGATGGACAAAACATTTGGAAGCAGTAAGCTAATCCACGCCTGATTTGAATTACAGACAATCATTATTTTCATGTTTTAAACCTTGAGCTATAAAACCTGCAAATTATCTTTGAAAAAAAGAAAACAATGCATCGGAAAAAAGTTAATTTTACAAAATGTACAGGTTAGGCTGAAGAAATATGGAGTATACACAACTGAAATCGGATATAATAAAACTTATTATTTTCTAAACAACTTAATACCAAGTTACATTTTATTTGTACCGGATGAAGTTTGTTTAAATGACTGACAGTTGAAAATGGAGATCTTATCTTATGTATAAAACTAGAGTACACCGGTAATTGTCGACGCAGGAATGAAGACGGCTCGACTCAAGAGAAATTGAGGGAAAGACCATGTGCTGGTTTGTCAGTGACAACAAATAGGTTGTAAAGGTCAAGTATGTATAAGGAATGACATTATGGTAAACGAGCTGAACGAGCGGTCTCTGGCCTTTGGCCTGGTGGGTTTAATCTGATAAAAATATTTGCCGGGATTTCAACTTGAGCGTCCTACGGCAACCAAAAAGCCAAATAATGCTTAGGCTTCTTATCTGTGATGTCATCACCTTATGTCAATTGTTCTCTGTCAAGACATGCTTTCTTTTTTTCTTTGGCGTTGTTTTATTTTATTTTATTTTATTCTTTTTACGTTTTTAATTTTGATAGATTACAAACTCCTTTACTGATTTATTGTTTTTTCTTTTATGTGTATTTTCTTTTCTTTTCTTTTTTTCCCATTTACCGTTTCAACTTTTCTTCCCTTTTTTTGTCATTACTTCTTTAAATCCTTCACTATTATTTCTCTTCTTTCATTAAATATCAAGATTTCGTTTTCTTTCTTTCTTTCTTTCTTTCTCGAAGACTGTCTGTTTTTTTTTCTTTTACATTACTTCTTTCTTCTACCTTTTTTCTTCTTCGTTACTCTCCTTCTTTCTCTTCCCTCTAATTTGTTTTTTTTTTTTTTTGTTATTTTGTCATTATTTCTTTCTGCCTCTTTCTCGCTTTTTAAATTTTTGCCATATTTTTGTTTCTTCTTTTTATTTTTTATTTTTGCCCATTTACATTCCTTCCTTTTTTCCTTCGTTCCTTCGTTCCCTTCTTCTTTCCTTCCTTATTTTATTCAATTTTCCTTCTCTCCCTCTCTTTCTCTCTCTCTCTCTCTCTTTCTCTTAATATTTCTTTTTGTTATTTTTTTTTACGGGTGCGGCTTTCTGACTTTGTTATGTATTATTTATTAATTTCTTTCTTTTTCTTTTCTCTTTTTCTGAATCTTCTTTCTTATTTTCGCTTTCCCTTTGTTTTCCATCTATCTATCTATCTATCTATCTATCTATCTATCAAATTCTTGTTTCTAATCTAATCTATCTATCTATCTATCTATCTATCTATCTATCTATCTATCCGTATCTTTATTAGTCTTTTCATATCTATCTATCTATCTATCTATCTATCTATCTATCTATCTATCTATCTATCTATCTATCTATCCGTATCTTTATTAGTCTTTTCATATCTATCTATCTATCTATCCGTATCTTTTTTAGTTTTTTTATATCTATCTATCTATCTATCTATCTATCTATCTATCTATCTATCTATCCGTATCTTTATTAGTCTTTTCATATCTATCTATCTATCTATCTATCTATCTATCTATCTATCTATCTATCTATCCGTATCTTTATTAGTCTTTTCATATCTATCTATCTATCTATCTATCTATCTATCTATCTATCTATCTATCTATCTAATCTTCTTTTGTTAATTTTCTCTTTCTTCCTTTCTTGTTTATTTCTTTCTATCTTGTTTCTTTCTTTCTTGCTACTCTCTTTCTTTCCTTTTTGTTCCAAAGTATTCAAGCACACACACACACACACACACACACACACACACACACACACACACACACACACACACATATATATAACACACACACACACACACACACACACACACACACACAAACACACACACACACACACACACACACACACACACACACACACACACACACACACACACACACACACACACACATATATATATATATATATCTTTCCCTTCCTTCCTTACTATAACCTTTGCCCATCAGCAATATCCTCTGTCATTCGTTTAATATTTCACATGTAATTTTTTCTTTCATTTTTTTCTTTCCTCTTCCCGTTTCTTCTTCTACCGATGTTCTTTCTTCAATCCTGGGGGCTTCAGATTATACATCTGGCTGTGCAGACAAAAAGACAGAAGGCTTGCATAACTACAAGAACATCCACGCCTGCAAGGGCAAGTGGGAGGGTCATGTGAAGCGTGCCCGTTGGCTGTGTGCCAAAGGATGGAGCGTGTGTAACCCAAAAGACGCGGAAGCCATCAAAAAGATCACATGGGCAGACATCTATGACCTACACGGATGTTACGCATACAACGCTGCTAACCACAAGGGCAAATGTACCAGGTGAGTCACAATTGAATTTGTGATATGGCATCGCGACAGCTATAGTCGTAATATAGAATAATCCTATGTAGAATGCGTTAGTATGTGATCAGATTTCTTTCTTCAGTGTTTGTTTTTTCATTGTATTTGCCGTCCTGGGAATGACGGTGAATTGCATCCGAGTCCTGGGTATTACCGTAAACTGTATCCGGCAGCAAGACTTCTGACTGGAAGGTTGTGAGAAGCATGGAAGCAATACTTTATTGCTGTTGTTCCCAGGTCCACCCTGACTCAGAGTGGTAGCACCTGTTAGGGTCCAACCTATGGGTAAATAGTTAACCACCAAACCGAGGTCAAAATGCTATGAAAGTATTTATCAACAAAACTATTTTGAATGAAAAATATTACCAACAAAATTTTTTGAATGAAAAATATTAACAAGAAAATTTTTTGAATGAAAAATATTACCAAGAAAATTTTTTGAATGAAAAATTTTACTAACAAAACTTTTTTAAACGAAGAATAACAGTGATTTAAAATAAAAATACGTTTCCGGCCTTAAATGACCCTTTAGATGTTCATAGGCCGTTAAACAGGAACAAAGAAATCATTGTATTTGCAAAGAATCTATTGTGCCTTTCCCCAATATGACTTTTCTACTACATAATGGGAATGAATATATCTTTTATTTGAACAATTAGTTCAATTATTGACAATATATATAAGAAGGCCATTAGCTATGAATTGTTTTCAGTATTTACATTATTCGGACAAATGTCCTTATCTTTGTTGCCATTTGTGCGACGTTTAATAAAAGATCATTCTATTTGTCCATCATTCTGAGATGAGGTAGTATTTACAGTATTTACATGATTAGGACTATTGTCTTTGTTGCCATTTGTTCGACGTTTCGGCCGTTATACGCTCCGGTCTTCTTCAGGTGTTATGAATTTCGAACCGAACCCTTTATTACAATCACTGGTGCATACCATCCTCATTCCTTGCGTAAAGTCTTGATTGAAAGTCATGAGTTATCTCCCTCTAATCCTGCAAGTTACTTGTTCACAACTCACAATTCTAAGAGTCAAGTCAGGAACTAGCCACCTTTCTATATCCATGTGTCCTTAAAACGACCGAAACGTCGAACAAATGTCAACAAAGATGAGGACAACAGTCCGAATAATGTAAATACTGTAAAATACTACCTCATCTCAGAAATATAGACAAATAGAATGATCTATCATTAAACGTCGAACAAATGTCAACAAATGTCAACAGTCCGAATAATGTAAATACTGTAAACTACTACCTCATCTCAGAAATATAGACAAATGAATTGTTTTGTTTTAGGATTTTATCGTATAAAATCAAATTTCGTAAATACGTTAAAGCTTCTATATGCAGAGCAAATGACCTCACAAATAGGGTATTCATCAAAAACTCAAGAAGCCAACATTTAACGCTATGCTAAGCATGATTAGGGCGCTTTTTTGTCCGCTAACAAATTTCAATTGATAACGCTTATTTTCTAGTTGAGATATTGCTTTGAATATCCAGATATGTCATTAAAAACAGATTGCTGTGGAAAAGGAAATATTTAAGTTTAAAAATAAAAGCAAAGATTTAAATTATGCTAATACCAGCATAATTACAAAAATCTACATTGATTTGTTTTGTATGATATACCAAGTATTTTCAAGTTATTTAAAGCCAGAAAATATTTTTATATTGTATGAAATTTTTGAAGGTAATAATGATTTACTGATACAAGTGCTATTATTTAACCCATAGGCAGGAGTGAGAAGAGGTGGATTCATACCTTTCCCAAGGGTATTTACGCTTAAGTGAATATATCGGATCTGCATTTCGGTGCAGTGGATATCCGCCCTGAACAAAAAACCGGAGAGTCGAGTTCGAATTCTAGTAGAATTCTTTGCATTCACTTACGCGCAATTCACCTTGGGAAAGGTATTAATCTGTCGCTTCTCCCTGAAGCTAAGGGATAAATAGCAGGACTGATTGGATTCTATGGTCTTGATTGGCAACCTACTGCAGGAAAATCTTCTGTCCAGTTTGTCGTGTTTCTTTCGAGACATGATCGCACAAGCGTGTTTCACGTTTGGCACATAACTGACTTAATATATCGTTGTGTGTGTGTGTGTGTGTGTGTGTGTGTGTGTGTGTGTAAGTGTGTTGGTGCATGTATGTGCGTGTGTGTTTATGGTTTATATAAGTTTGCGCGATAGTGGGATTTGGCTTTTTCGCGTCTTTGTTAAAGTGATAGCGAGCGCCGTTTTACGATTTGATAATACATCTATCTGCATTAATATTTGGTTTAATATATGCGCGTTACCGTTCGTTTAAAGGCACGTTCCGTCAGCGGACGTGAAATCAAGCTCTCTTATCATTCTGAGGATGAGATTTTGATCTCAAAATATTAATGAATAATAAATAGGTAATACTCAACACCTTCTTTACCTTCTTTAATTATACTAAACGCATTGTGATAGCCTTCAAATACCCACCCATTTGGTAGTCTTAGAACAAGAGTAACATTACTGACACAATACTTATACCCCATTGTATAATGTATGGGATAAATTTCACACCCTACTAAATTCACTGCAACCACATCTAAAACTACAGATACAGAGATTTAGGTTATAGTCATTCGTGCAAGTTGCCTTGATCGATAAAACTACGTCGTGTAGCCGCTGTTATTTGAAAAGAAAGGGAGATATAAAAATGTTAAAATGTTAATCTCTCCGAAAGTTCGTTACTTTATGTTGTGGCGTCTGACATCTGGTCGCCTGGATGAATAAAAGAAAATGTCCGCTTAGCACGTGGTGGTGGTGGGGAATCATCATTATCTCGGACTTCGGAAAGTAAAACCTACTACGGCGAGAGACTGTAAATATTGTATATACATTTTGGTTGTTCGAATCAGTTAATAAAGTAGTTTATCTACATTTCTCTGTGTATCTCTTCATTCCACAATACAACACTTTAGTTGATAGCTAGCTAGATAGATAGATAGATAGATAGATAGATAGATAGATAGATAGATAGATAGATAGATAGATATGAATAAGCTTATAGATAGATAGAAATAACAAAAATCTGATATTTAGATAGATAGATAGATAGATAGATAGATAGATAGATAGATGTGAATAATCTTATAGATAAAAATAACGAAAGTCTGACAGATTGATAGCTAGATAGATACATATGAATAATCTTATAGATGGATAGAAATTACAAAAGTCTGATAGATAGATAGATAGATAGATAGATAGATAGATAGATAGATAGAAGCAGTATGAAATATATTGTTATGAAAACATAGATAGATAGATAGATAGATAGATAGATAGATATGAAGGAATTGTGATAGATAGATAGATAGATAGATAGATAGATAGATAGATAGATAGAAGCAGTATGAAATATATTGTTATGAAAACATAGATAGATAGATAGATAGATAGATAGATAGATAGATAGATAGATAGATAGATAGATATGAATAATCTTATAGATAGAAATAACAAAAGTCTGATAGATAGATAGATAGATAGATAGATAGATAGAGAGAGAGAGAGAGAGAGAGAGAGAGAGAGAGAGAGAGAGAGGGGGGGGGGAGACAGGCGGGGGGGGGGGAAAGAGTTCTCATTCAAAATGATGTCATTATTTACGGATAGCTCTACTCACCATCAGAGTATCCACGCACTTTGTTTAGGATTATAGTGTCGTTTTTCTACACTTCTGCTTAGAATCAAAAGATGTACCTTTGTACTCCGTGAATCATGTATTATCCATATGAATTATATTGATCATTGTGTACATTTTATATCACTAATTATGTAACAGTCAGTCTCTACTCAGAACTTGAAAACTGCGTTGTCCATAAAACTCCGAGTTGTCCTACCGGTGAGGGATAATACATTCTCGCAAGTGCTTGCGTATGTGTCTTTGTGTGTATATGTGTGTGCCGACGTATATATTTTCCTGTACATCCAAACGTTTATACTCTCAGGGAAACTCCAGTACACGGTTCAAATGGTTAATTACTACCCCGGGAGAAGGAAGGCGTTACAGTTGTTTTTTTCTTTCTCCCAAGAGCTATATTTTCAAACACATGAGCGTGCGCACACAAAGACACACTCGAACAAAGGAATATGTGTATTATATGTGTATGTGTGCGCACACGAGCGTATGTATAGAATATAGAAAACAATTTAGAAAAACCTACACAATGACATATTTTTGCACTTGGCCTACTTATCAGAAATAGTATTTTATTTGACAAAAACATATGTATTAGAAGGGCGAAATGTGGTTCACATTGGTGTATATTAATAATTTTCTTTAACTATCTATATCATTACAGTAATTAAATTTTAACCAATTTTAACTTATTATTCTGGGATCTAATTTGAAAGAAAAGAGTATATATAAGTAGCCTAGCCTTGTACTAATCGGCGACTACTTATAGATAATGGCGCTTTCAAAACATATCTTGACTTTTTATTAAACAGATGTTTTCTATTTACTTCACTTAACGGTTAATACATGACCGGGCTTTTTATTGATATACTTTCTTTGCTTTTACTAAGGTACCTCCACTCATTCGCTGAATAAACAGCATAGCATAAAGCTCCCAACTTGATAAAAAGTTTCTAGGTACGTCCAGTAATTCGCATAGCGTAATGAAAAAGGCCACAAACTTAACGCAAATAAAGTTTTATCGTCAAAATGTTCATGTTATTAAGATGAAAGACCAAAGTATTTTTTAATTATTTTTTTAATCCTTTTTTTGAACATTTTTTAATCCTTTCTAAAACACGTTCGAAATTCTGGTTAAAATCTTGTTTTGTTTACGTCATCTTCCACTAACATTGATTTTTTGCGCGTTTTTTTTTCCGTAGAAAACACATTAATTTGGAAATTTTTGTAAAAATCAAATAATTGTCCGATTTTAATGAAATTTCCAGGACTTATTCACAAAAAATTTATTTAATTTTTTTTTTTTAGAAAGTATTAGTAAAAAAAAATTTAATGTATTACCACCCCACTTACTTAATTTTATGAAATTTTGCACATAACATTTTTGTTCTCTGACATGTTTTTGTTAGAAGTAGGAGTCCTTAGAGATTGTAAATCACATACTTTTTTTTCTAATTAGTGCCAACTAAATGAAAATCTGCTCTGAATTGAAAAATAATAAATCCAATAAAACAATGATATTACTTCAATTAGAAAAGCTTCTAATTGCAGTTTTGAAATCATTATGTTTATAAAATCATTGTAAAAATATACATGTACTTCGTTTTTACCACCCTACAATTATTTTTCTGAAATTTCTAGAAATTGACTCCTCGCCCGGAAGTTTTTTTCTGTTAGCTAAATGCAGGATTTTTTGGAGAATGTTAATCACCTATTTTTTTCTTTTAAAAGTAGCTTCTTTTCAGAAAATCTGCTTCGAATTGTGAAAACAAAAATGCAATAAAACTATGCCATTTTTTATTTAGATAAACTTTTAATTGCTTTTATAAACAATATATATTCAGAATATCATAGTCTAATGAGAAAATTATTTCGATGAACAATGAATGTTTATAAGAATTATTTTTATTTTTTATTATAATAATTCATAAAGTTTAAAAAATATTTTAAAATTTCTTCCAACCATCGTTCTAATTAGGTTAATAAGTGAAAACTGTATTTACTAACATTTTATTTTTGCAAAACTTTTAAAACCGAGAATTAGTTTCTGTTTAGAAAAATGTGTTGATGAATCAAAAATATCCGAAAAAGTTAATAAAAAAAATGAAACTTATTAGATTCTAATCAATAGAAATTTCGGTTTGACATACACCAGAGTATTTTGCTTACTGGAATTGGTAAATTTAATCTCTTAGCTTTCAATTAAAGCTAAATTGAAAGCTTCAAGAAAGCTTTTTTTTTATTAAAATTTGTTGAAAACGTAGGTATTTTTAAACGAAATTATATTGATTAGAATAAAAAAAAATCAGATTTTTAGCAGAATTTCACTTTTTCGTCCATTTCTGTTTAACCGACACATTTTGTAAACAGAAGCTAATTCTCGGTTTTAAAAATCTTACAAAAATAAAATATACAACGCTGAAGTGTTATTTAGCCAAATTAGCAAATTTAAAGTTACCTTAATCTGATTTGAAACAAGTATTACTTGCTTACTTCTTAAACTGTAATATGAAAGCGCGTCTTAATTACGTTAGCCTTGTTGTCAGTTTTATCTAAGGTGATGAACGATTTACTCACATTTGGAACCAGCCAAAAAACTAAGTATGGTGGATTAGAATTGACGTATGTATCTAGCTTAACAGAACGTTTCGTTTTTTATTTTTAACTGCATAATAAAATGAAAAATTTAACATAATATTTTCAACAATTATGTAATATTTTATGGAATTTTAGTTAGCTTAGCTTTGTAGCCTTACGTTTGAAGATGTGTTTTGAAAAAATAAAATTAAAAAATATAAAACTTTCTTTTAAATTAATTTAAAAATTTAAAAACAAAGAATAAAATTATATAACATGAGAGAGGTAACTCAATAATTTATGAAATTTTATCGTATTTATTAATTTTTATTCTTAATATCGATTCTTTTATATTCTTTAATTTAGGTTCCTCCACAAATTGTGAATTTCACAATTACTTTTTTAACAAAATGAGGAAACTAAGAATTAAAAATATAAAACTTACTTTAAATTTTGAAGGGATCATTTGCAAAGTCCGTTGAATTTTCAACCGTACAGAGAAAACACAGAAGTAAATTCAAGCAACTCTACATAGATGGAAAATTTTTTGTAAGGGTTTTTTTTTCCAGTAAGAGGTGCAACACTTGAAACACGTGACTTTTTAACGATATTGCTCTTAAGGGATTCATATATACAAAAAAGGAAGAAATTTTAAGTAAAATTGATAAATTTTAAAAATTTTTATTTTAAAAATTTTTAGTGATACATGATTTGTATTAAGCTTTTTAACTTTTGATTTGTAAATATAGTCTTTACTTAATAGATTAATAACCGAAGACACCAAGTAACTGGAATAAACTTAACAGATGTTGGAAACTTTATAAATCATCATAATTAGCAAAGAAAAAATGAAAACAATTCTTAAAAGATGCAGTATTCATTAATTTTTTTCTTCAGAATATGTTATCCTTAATATATGTTGTTTAAGAAGTTTATCTAAATTACAAATGGCGTAGTTTTAATGCATTTTTATTTTACTATTCGGAACAGATTTTCGGAAAAGTGGTTCCGTAAAAAAATAAAAAAGTTACATGATTTGCATTTCCTAAGGAGGCCTGCATTTAACTAATATAACAAAATTTGAGATCGGTACTTATTTCTAGAAAATTCATGAAATTAATTAAAGGAGGGGTAACAGATGTAAAGAAATATTTTACAGAGATTTTTTAAAAAATAATAATTGCGTAATAACTTGTGAATAAGTCTTGAAAGTTTCATTGAAATCAGACAATTAGTTGATTTTTGCATGACTTTCCAAATTAACATGTTTTTCAACGCAAAAAATGAGACTTGCGTAATATTATGTTTTTCATGGTAGTAACCAATCAGCAAACATCGGGTGAATTACTGAAGAAAGAAAAGAAAATTAACCAACATTTTGAACGTGTTAAAAAGGATTAAAAAATTTTAAAAAATAATGACAACAAACTTTGATCTTTTATAACATAAACATTTTGATGATCAAACTATATATATTTATATAGTGTAGATAGAAAAAAAATATTGTGTCTTGGCCTTTATTTTCTTCAGCTCATGCAATCTTCAGACTATGTGTCAGTAACCCTTGAGCGGGCTTTATATATAGTGCACTGGTGGATTATGGGAAGCGTGGGGAAATGAAATTCGGCCCTTTACAGTCCTGACCTTTATTTTGTTTAATTTATTTATTATTTCATACCTATCATTTAGTTTATTATTTAATGTGTATTATCTTCGGTTCAAAATTTTGATATTTGAAATAAAATGTAAAAGATTTAGGGTAAGTTTGTTATCCAGTTTTTTCAGTTGTGATGCGATTGGACTTAGCGTAGTAGGAATTTCTTTTCGTATTTGCTTTTCGTAATAAGCTCGTTTTTAAAAGTTTATATTGTACTGGAAATGCGATTATATATGTAGAGTGAACCCGTGAAAGGAGGACTTAAATGGGCCTTAAACATCACTCGAGACCTGAAACTGGCAGTCATTATGAGGCGTTGATTTCTATGTCTACACTGTTTATATATACAAGCACTTTATTTACCAAATTTTTCCTATAAATAGCACATATTTTAAACTATATACATACATACATTTATATACTCAGAGGAAAACTCAACACATAATTAAACGGTTATAAATCCAGAATTTATTTACACACACACACACATATTATATATATATATATATATATATATATAGGAAAACTACTAAAAAGTTGTAAGTTTAAAAATGTATTTTTTGACAGTATTTATTTATTTCTTTATTTCTATTATTATATATATATATATATATATATATATATATATATATATATATATATATATATTTGAGATTTCAGACCGACCTCGGCCTTTCATCAGAAACAAATGATTTTAAGATTTAAACTCTTAAAATCATTTGTTTCTGATGAAAGCCCGAGGTCGGTCTGAAATATCAAATATGTATATATATAATAATAGAAATAAATAAATACTGTCAAAAAAAATACATTTTTAAACTTACAACAATTTAGTAGTTTTTCCTATACATATTAAGACAGTATACGTGGATCATCATTATGCTATATATATATATATATATATATATATATATTTCAATATTGACATTACTTTATAGATGAAAATCATTGTATATGTTTTTATACGCGCCTGTCTATCCTTGCTTTTGGAGAGGTAGGAGGGCCATGAAGTCTCCGTTGGGCGTCCGATAATATTGAGAAACAATATTTATTTTTGAAATATATCTGTATATTATTTACGAGTTGAACGAAAGGAGTATCCAAAAAATATCGACAGAAACGCAGGTGTGCCCGAAGTGTTACACAGGTGTGAAGAATTGGAGAAATATTCATAACAAAAAACATATGTATTAAAAACACTGACTTATATTAAAGGAAGGAGGATAGGAATGAATGAAATCAAGAATTTGCTCAAAATTTCTCGCTCTCGCTCTCTTTTCTCTTTCTCTTTCTCTCTCTCTCTCTCTCTCTCTCTCTCTCTCTCTCTTTACGAGCAGGCTTTTTTACAATTAGGTTAATCTTGAAACTTTGAAGGATGCTAACTTTTAGTGTTACAAGGAAATAGTGCCGCCTAAGAGGGTTGACAGGAAAAAAAATTAGAGAAATGCAATGACTTTAGAAATCAGTTATGGAGAAAAAAAAATATTGGTTATCTCGATAATTTTTTTTCAATTAATAATTATACTATTTTATATTTTTAATCTGGTTTGACAAAAACACTAACCATTATTTACACTGTTCTTTACTTCCATGTTTAAAAAGTTTTGGCCGTTGTATGCTCCTGCCTTCTTCAGGTGCTAGGAATTTTTAACTGAACCCTTTAATAATTGGGGTATATAATTCTTATTCCATGTGCAATGTCACTTCTGGATGACATGTAGTTATCTCCCTTTAACTCAACTAAGTTATTTGTAGCCTGACAACTCTTTGGGTCAAGTCCCTGGAACTAACCAACACTTATATTCACTGGGCCGTGTGTCCTTGGCAAAAAAGACCGAACAATGTAAATAATGTAAATACTACCTCATCTCAGAAGTAATTTTTTTTTATAATCATGTCGCCCCAAGCAAGGCATTTTACTGCCACTCTTTTGCAGGTTACATAGAAGGAACATTATGAGAAAGAGTGACAGGTTATAGGGGTGTCAGGAAGTGGGTAAGAGAAGGACGAGAATACTGATGAAAGTGGAGTGGAGTGGACGGAGAAGGGAGCATGAGAGAGAGGATGCAGGTTAGTGAGATAGGAGATAACTATTGACTTTACATTTAAATTCTTGGAGATTGTAGCTGTCGGAAAAGCAAGTAAATGGAAACGAATTCCACAGGGAGGAAGTGCGCGTAAAGAAGCTGCTGGAGTAGAATTTGCGTTTACAATTTATTGGTTTCACAGTAAAAGGGTAGGACCTAGTTGCTAATCTTGTGGCTTGAGTAAATTCATATATAGTAGGCACCAGTGAGCTAAGTTCATCGGAGCAGAAGCCGTGAAAATATTTGTAGAAGAGACACAAGGAAGCCACATTGCTCCGGTGAGAAATTGACTGTATCTGAGTTGCCAAGTCGGAATCTATTACATTAAAGATTCTCCTTTGGATTTTGTCAAGGTCACCTAGGTGGATAGCAGGAGTACCCGACCAGATATGGCAGCACTATTCAATGCACAGGGGGATGGTAGATATATGTGCAGGATTGTTTCAGGCGGAAAAAAAAACTTCCTGGCCCTACACAGAGAACCGACTTTCTTAGCAGCGGATTTAGCTATGGATTCTATATACTCATTCCACTTAAAGTCTGTTGTGAGAGTTAAACCGAGGAGATGCAGTGTTTTGCTTTTAGGGAGACTAGCCTGATCCATGCTAATGGGGTGAACCGATTGTCTGTGATGGCTAATAGCAGCTTCGTTTTAGTATAGACAAAGACTAACCATATTGTGTATTTAATCAACATTAAGCACCTTCTGATCTTAGCCAAGTTTGTTTATTAAATGTTTAATTACCATTGCCACATGATAATATTTATATTCAAGCTAGATAAATTTACTTCAAGATTATTTGTTGCGATATATAGATTATGTAAGATGCTTAGTTGATCTTGTCTAAATTTTGTTTGCCATTATATCTAAACCTATATATAAATGGAACTTTGTGTGTGTATGTGTGTGTGTGTATCCGTTACCTATAGACTCAGAAACGGCTGAACCGATTTTCTATAAGCGTCTGCGAGTGTTCTTGGCTACGTTTTGTGTCAAGGTACTCCCGATAAACATCGGTTTATAGAAGGAGTGGTCCAATTTTAATCAAGTTTGATACACTCATAGACAAAGACATAAGAAACGATATTCAGAAGTTTCAAGGTTGCAGTTCTTACAATAGTGCAGAAAATTTGATATCGATACTAGGAAATCAAAATTTGACTTACATCCATTCATTTTTCTTTCAGTCTACGGTCTCGCTTTAACTGGAAACAACTATTGCTTTTTAGTCTTTCGTACCAACGTCCAAAGTGTCTGAGCTCCAGGACTATAGATTAGTTTTAAATCTTTCATTACACCCGAGCAACGCCGGGCTATACTGCTAGTATGAACAAACTGAAGTTGGAACAGTTTTCAATGTATTTATGTTCATCGTTTAGATATTCGAGGCAACAGATTTTAAGAGCTTTTAAATAAAAATCCTATGATTATGCCGGGTTTTATGGTTTTTTTCAGACGTGAATAAAATTTATGAAGTCATTTTTAATAGCAAATTTACAGCATATGAGTTTTTAAACGTTATCAGTTTAAACTAACAGATAATTAAAAATGTATGTATTATTTATTTATTATAAAAAAAGACATTAGTCGGTATTGTACAAAGGCGAGGCTTACAGCCATATCACGTTGAATACATCGCTCGATCACCAAAGTTAAGCAACTTTGAGCCTGGTCAGTACTTAGAAGGGTGGCCGCTTGGGAATACCAGTTGCTGTAAGCGTTTAGTGACGGATGTGCGTTGTGATGCAGTGAATATCGGCTCCGAAAGAGAAAGTTGTGAGCCGAGTTCGAATTCCAGTTGAATACTCTGCATTCACTTAAGCACTAGTACCCTTGGGAATGGTATTAATCCGTCCCTTCCCTCCAGTTATAGGTTAAATAACAAGGGTAGGACTTGGGGACCCTGTCCTTGAAAACAAATCCCAATGAATCTTTTTCGAGAAGAAAAAAGCATTACTAGACAAAAAAAAAAAAAATTATATAAAAAAAAAACAATAAATTGTGGAAAGAAAAAGGTATTACCATAAATAAATAAAAATTTAGTTGGCAATAAATGACCCGCCGAGGTGTTGATATGCCATAAAACAAAGGCGACAATTTTTTAGAACTTTGCTAGTCAGTAGGGTAAGGTTTATTTTTACTTATTTATTTATTTTTATTGAATTACTAGCAGTATAGTCCGGTGTTGCTCGGGTGTAATGAAAGCTTTAAAACTAATCCATGGGCCTGGAGCTCAAACTCTTTGGATGTTGGCACGAAAGACTAAAATACAATAGTTGTTTCCAGTTAAAGCGAAACCGTGGACTGAAAGAAAAATGAATGGATGTAAGTCAAATTTTGATTTCCTAGTATCGATATCAAATAAGTTTTTTCGTCGTAAACTGAATTTTGAAGGCTAAATAAGTCCTCTGAGTAAATGGTATCGTGACTGAGATTAAGAACTACAATTATACCTACGTAGAGCCAAACCCGAAGCAAAAACTAAAATAAAAGGGCTGAAAAACTGATTTTGATCAGACTCGGTATCTTGCCTTTTATATATATATATATATATATATATATATATATATATATATATATATTATCGATTTTCTGCACTATTGTAAGAACTGCAACCTTGAAACTTCTGAATATCGTTTCTTATGTCTTTGTCTATGAGTGTATCAAATTTGATTAAAATTGGACCACACCTTTCTATAACCTGATTTTTTTCGATTATCGATTTTCGATATTTATCGGGGGTATTTCGACACAAAACCTATCTCTAGCTAAGAACACTCGCAGACGCTTATAGTTCAACTGTGTAAATTTTCAAGAAAATCGATTCAGCCGTTTCGGAGTCTATAGGTAACGGATACACACACGCACACACAGACACACACATACACATTACAAAGTTCCATTTATAAATAAGTTTAGATTTGTTTAGAAAATTCAATAATTTTTCAGTTGGTATTTTATGCATTATCTCACCGGACATTCAGGTTTTCCAGTGATGCAATCCCGAAAGAAATCTTAACGGCATGGAATATGTAGATGACACAGTGATGAATAGCAGACATAGAAAGGAAACCACAGGGAGTCTCGAAGAAGATAAGGTATTAAAGGAAAGCGTGAAGAAAGGACCAACAATCAATTGCGAGAAGACAGAATGTATGGTTGCTATCAAAAGGAACAAGATGCGATCTCCGAACCAGAGACAACAAAATAAAGCAAGTACATCAAAATTGAATATCTAGAAATTGTTTTAACAGAGGTTGAAAAATTCGACACCGAAATTCGTAAGCGCATTGGAATATCGAAAGATGCATTCTAAAAACGAATCAAAATATTAAGAAATAAGAAACTTTTATTAAATAAAGAAAAGAGTTCTGAGCTCTTATGGAATATTAGTTCTCCTATATTGCGACGAATGGTGAACAATCTCCTCACAGATGAAGAGATTTGAAACAACAAAATTTTGTCCTACAGGAGGATGCTGAGAATAACATGAACTGAACATGAGCAACGATGAAGTTTCAAGAAAAATAGAAACAAAAAGAGGACTCTTATACTTATAATCAGAAAGAGACATTTTAAATTTTTCACTCACACGAGTAAAAAGAACTTAGAATATTTGACACCCACATATTTTTTTATAGGCAAAAAAAACAAAAAAAAAAAACAAAGGCAAGCAGTGAATAATTTACTTAATGAGTTTGTGTAAATGATTGACAGAATATGGATTAGGAGAGATAGCATAAATATACACACCTTAGTAAGGGCTACGAAGGAGTTGTGGAGAGTCATTATCGTCTACGTCCGGAATATAGGAAAAAATATTAAATTTTATAAGTTTATCTTAATAGGCTGCAAGAATATGACGCTAGTTTTTTTTTTAATCATCTCACCCCATGTAATGTAGTAGAGTCACTATGACACAAGGGATTACCGAGTGTGAAAGAATAATAATAAAAAAGCGAACCATTATTAAGTAGCGACAGCAATAGAAGATGAATTAAGAAGACAGTAGAAAACGATTGACATGGTATTTAAATCTTTGAAGAATACATTAGCTGGAAAGCATGGAGCTGATAAAGTGTGCCAAGAAGCAAGACGTTCAATAGAAGAAACTGTTAGCATAGAACTTACGGTTATATCTAGCCATTTCAACAGTGAACTGATAAGACTTGTCAGTACTCTTACATGATGGGCCGCAGGAGAGAAAAATTGTTTAGCACAACACAGTGAACTAACTTTCTTAGCAGTCGATCTAGCAATGGATTCCATATAATCTTTCTACTTCATGTGCGTTGTGGTACAGTGGATATCGCCTCGGAACGAGAAGCCGCGGAGCCGAGTTCGAATTCCAGCTAAATCCATTGTATTCACTTACGCGCAAATACCCTTGGGAAAGGTATTAATCCGTCTACTTCCTTCCAGTTATGGGTTAAATAGCAGGACAGATTGGGTTCTATAGCCTTGGTCGGCAACCAGTCTACCGCAGAAAGCAATGGCAACCTACTGCGGGATAATCTTCTGCCCAGTCAGTCATGTTTCTTTCAAGACATGATCGCCCCAGCGTGTATTACGTATGGCACTGAACGGACTGACTTCATGTCAGTCAAGAATGCAAACCTGAGAAGAGGAAACGAGTCACTCTCATAATGGCTAGTATCAGCATGAGAGAGGTAAAAAGGGTTTTTTCGTGTGATTCATAGGGAGAATTTTTGTTTTAGAAGCGTTAAAATTAACATGCCAATCTTTGCTCCAGTTAGCCACAGACCATAGGTTAATCTTGAGATCAGCTGTCAATTTGATCTTATCGAACTGATCAAACTTACTATCGATACAAGAGTAAATGATTGGGTTGTTCAGAACGGGTGCCATCAGGAAGATCATTGATGAAAATGAATAACAAGTCATATTGTTTGATGGAAGAAGGTCCTGATGATTAAACGCTGAAGCAGTAATTGTTTGGAAAAGACGACAACAACCAGAAAAATGTAGATACCTTCCTGTTCATCATTGACTTTGTAGATTTTCAAAACCTTTAGCAGACATAACAAAATATTTCTGTGTAGGGTTACTTACTAGCTTTCGAAATTTGGTGACCCCACAATTTTATTAATAGAGATCAACTAAAGAGAGTCTGACATCTTAAAAAAAGGTATTTATCAGGCTTAGCTTAACCTAACTGAAACCAACAGTAAGGAGAACCTAGTGAGTATCTAACTCACACCAATATATTTTGAGAGATTAGCTTAAAAATAAGCCATGTGCTAAGTATTCGACATTACCAGGCAATGCGTAACTACCCATCAGGTAGTTACAACTTCACTAGCAAACATTTTCTATTCAAGGTTATTGATGTAATGAATAAGTAATGAATATGCATACACCTTGGTTCCCCCTCACAGTAATGTGATTGGCTAGTGTCAGCTATAAATACAGACGAAGGCGAGGACGCAGAGAGAGGTCTACTATCACTAGAGGTCTACGACTATAGGTCTACGATTATTGGTCTACGTCTATTGACTACGCCTACGTCTCAGGACACTGCATACCACGAGTACTGTCCATTACGTCTACTTACTAGAGTGTCCTACCCGATTGCATTTGCCTAAACCGCTTAACTTCCTTGAATGTGTGTATATATATATATATATATATATATATATATATATATATATATATATATATATATATCCCTTTCCGGGACATATCAGTGATGAATAAAGTAATTTTCTTTTTTACTGATAATAATTATTCGTTGTAAAAAATGTAGTACCATGCTTCCATACTTTTTTTCAGATGCCACAAAGAAAACATGGCCGGCATTGGAAGGAATTGCAGACGCTTACGTTATTCTAAGAGTTCCTGTTTGGCCAAAGGTAGAATCGATGTTTATCACCCAAGAAAAACCCGAGGTTGTTCATATATGGCCGGATATACGACAGGAGTTTTGTGTTGCAAGCGAAAGAGAGGTAAGCCCGATGTGAACATTATCACGCATGCCAAGCCCTATAAATAGAGAGAGAAATTTGACAGTTAAATTCAAACAAGAGTTTTTATTATTTGATCTGCAGAACAATGACAAAACTTTATTTTAAAACTTCAGCTTTTAGGTAATAAAAACTCGAAACATGACAAACGTAAATAAACAGGACTATCTTCAAAGAAGAATCTTTAAAAGAAGAAGTAAATTACTGAAAAGTAATCGAAACTCAACTGAAGCGAGCTGAATGTTTAATGCTCCTCATGCCAATAACATTTCCACCGAGCTTCTCTACGGCATATGACTTCATTTAACTTCTTTTAATGTGTTTCTCTCGAGTTTATATTTAAACTGGGGTCATCAGGAGAGAATGTGCACCGTTTCGGGGCCTTCCTCTCACCGGTTTCACTTGCACACCGGCCCCCTCACTAATGTGAGGCCCCATTATAACGATATACAAGTGTTTCGTAGATGTACAAGCTCAAATGCTTAACGGCGAAATGAGATTTACAAAAAAATTCGAAAAACGGCAAACCTTGCGTTCTGAGAATGCAACGTGAACCTCATTACGCATTAACGATCAGTCATGAGATTTCTTTCTTCTCAGCTCTTTACGTAATGTTTTGCTAATGATGTTGTCTAGCAAACACCACGCTTCCGATCCTGATGCTAGAGGAAAGTTGATTCTTGGTAGTTTTGGGTTGCGTCGCATCCTTTGATTCAACAGCTTGGATATCCTCAGCACTGTGGTATGCATCCTGGCATTGGTTTTCCGACGTCTTATGTACGTTGGCAGAGCGCTGCTCCTGAACCGTTTCAGAGAAGCACAACCCATTTTTGTAAGGTGAATCTTCGCTCCCTTTTGGGATCTGAATTTCCGACCACAAACACATGGGAAGCCTGTTCACTTTCCTAAATTCATGGTTTGTTTTTCATTCCGGGTTCGTTACCGATTGATCCATTTGGATTCATCATCCTCTCTCCCTTTCGGCGAATCCTGAGGGCATTTCCTTATAAAATGCCCTCAGGATTTATGTAATAAACACTCGAGACATGACAAACGTAAATAAACAAGACTATCTTCAAAGAAGAATCTTTACTAATCTAGAGAAAACAGAGCAAAAATATACATCTTTATTTTCAAACTACAGACTTTATTACAAACAAAACCTAAGTGAAACTAAACTAAACAAGAAGCAAGAACAAATCAATCAATTGTGCTTCTGCTAAAATCATTCTCTTCCTATTTGTAAAAGAATTAAAAATTAAATGCGAAAAGCATTCTCTATAAATTTAGCTGTAAGTTCTGCAATTTCTTCGAATGCCGGCCATGTGTTCTTTGCGGGATCTCTAAAAATATGGAAACATATTACATACGTAGGAGAATGACTTTTCACAAGGGTATTTGTGAGAAAGTGAATGCAACTACTAGCTTCGAATTAGCCGATTCCATTTTCAGCGTCGATATCCATTACACTAATCGCATATCTAAGTATGAACGGTCAAAATATAACAAAATATGGCCTTATAGACAATGAGAAAGTATATTCCCAACAATCGAAAGCTTTTGATTTGACAAGCAACCCTTCAATTTTATATAATACTTATGTACTTACGAGAATTATATAAAATTGAAGTGTTGTTTGTCAAATGAAAAGCTTTCGATTGTTGGGAATATACTTTCTCAGTGTCTATAAGGCCATATTTTGTTATATTTTGACCGTTCATACTTAAATTTGCGATTAGTGTAATGGATATCGACGCTGAAAATGGAATCGGCTAATTCGAAGCTAGTAGTTGCATTCACTTTCTCACAAACCCCCTAATGAAATGTCATTCTTCCTCTATAAAGGGGTCAAATGGCAGGATATAGTGGGCTCTCAAGGTTAGCGTAAGAACCAGTCTAATAGGAGACTCTGGAGAAGGCATCAGGAAACCACTGTACTATTTTTTCCCCAAAATACATGGCTATTCTTTTTTTGAACAGTGTTTATCCATTACTTTTTGTTCAGAATTTGTTTTCCAGTTTCTTCTAAAGTTTTCCCATTCTCTTATACTCCCAATAGCTCCCTTGTATCTTAGTGGTATTATCGCCTTCCTTAGGGTGGATATATTTTAATAAAAGATGATAAAAAAGGAAGCTGATCGCCTACGTCCTGAAAGGATATGGCATTAAAATAATTTAACTGTTCCTATAAACACTGATAAATCAATAGGTAAAGTTATCACAATAGATTTGGAACTGATTTGGCAATAGACACCTGATCTAAAAACGGCATATTGTTGACTCTATTTTAAGCAGAAAGGGATTTTTTTCCCCCAAAAAATGTAATCTTATATCATTACACTTTGTTTTTTGAGGATTTTAAATTTGCATAATTTGAATTATTCTTTCGTTAGAAACTTCTTCCCTATAACTGTTACTCCCAAGAGGATGCTTCCCCGATCACTATGATTTTACCCTGTTCAAGACTAATTTCAATCGTTATCTATGCTGCATACTCCGATGATATTCACTTCTTAATTTCTCTTCTTACCTTTTATGAAAAACATTATTCAGTAGCCCGCTACTTTGTATCTAACGATCATTATCACACACACACACACACACACACACACACACACACGTACGTACGTACGTACGTACGTACATATATATTGTTGTGGAGTAGTTTTCGCACTGAAGGTTATAATCGCACTATGTCGGTTGCGAATCGACGTAACGCACCCAAAATGTTAGGAACTTGGTAATCTTCTACTGTAAGCTGACTCCTTAGTATTCGGCTAACTGCCGACTAATATCAACTGCCTAGTAGTTCTACTGAACTCCAATAGAACTCTAAAGAACCCTCTAGAACTTCTAAGAACTCCTATGAACTTTCCAAGAACTTCTCGGGTTAACTTCCTGTTAACTTTTATTATTATAGGATAGAGTGTCCATTATCCAAGGAATAGGTGTGTTTCACCATAATATATATATATATATATATATATATATATATATATATATATATATAATAATAATAATATTTATTAATAAATTTTTTTGTGTCTTATCAAGTGATGTGGTTATTTAACCACATCACTTGATAAGACACAAAAAGTGTCGAAACAAAATAGCTACTTTTGTAGTGATATTGTAACATATCAATGCTATAATTTATTAATAAATATTATTATTATTAGCTCTACTTTGTATTGAGCACTTTTTTAAAAATAGTGTTTCTTTGGATGGGGAAATATTATTCCACCCATACTTGGATATATATATATATATATATATATATATATATATATATATATATATATATACTTGTTTCGTTAAAAACGATCGACATGGAAGATTTTATTAATTTTATTTAATTTTTCTATTATTCTTACATGTTTCCTTTTTACTGGAGATAAGGAACGTAAAAATGTTTAATAATTTTTGACTTTTCAAGAGCTTTCAGCCACTTCACTGGCCATTTTTGAAGGATGTGATTTTTCTAATGTTATTTTGTTCTCATGTTTGGTCGTAATGGAATTTTTGTGTTCTTTTCGTGCTTTTGGAAAGGAAAGTTCTTAAAAGCTATCAATTGACGCGCACGGTTGGCCATCACGTCTATTTTTCTATTAAAAAAAACTTTCAACGGGCAATACAGATAATTTATTCATGTCAAGAAACACAATGTTGTACAGGGCATCCATTTTCCTTTATACATTATTAAAAATTTTATATGTTTTTGAGGAATTACTGCAGAAATAATTTTTCGTATAGCAAACTCGTCTTATTTATAATTAGTGTGCATTTGGTTGCCATAAAATATGTTGATACTTTTGTGTATTATTTTTAATACTGGTTTCAAGAAAGGGCGTTTTTGTCTATGTGTGCATCACTAACAGTGGAAATAGGGTTATGAAAGTTTTTTTAATTAAAAAAAATGGACAGATGCTTTCGAGAAAAATAATCTGAGGGAAGATGTCTTCTTTCATTTGCCATGTCTCTTCAGGCCGTAAGCAGTCATGGTCCTCCACATCTTCCTGCTCCTTGTAGCTCTTAGTAAAATTTCCCTTGCTCAGCCATCCTTTTATTTAGTCCATCAAGTATGTCACGCGCTCTTTTTCCCTGTCCCTCTTTTCGTCTATCCACCCTTTGAGTGTCAGATTTTCCAAACCCTCTTCCTGATTATGTACCCCAGAAATTTCAACCGCCCCTTCCTGATGTTAAGTATAAGATTCCTCTTTGTTTCCATTCTCTCCAAAACCTCGTCGTTGCCCACATGTTTGGTTCATGGTATCCTCAGTATCTTTCTGTAGAACCAGATTTCTGTTACTTAGAGTTTTTTCTTTCATCTTTGAGAAGATTTTTCAGCATTCACTGCCATACAAGAGAACAGACATCACGCAACAGTCCAGCACTCTTTTCATTTTTTCCAATGAAATTTTTCTTTCCTTAAAAAGTGAAAACTGATTCTTGATTACTGTTACATTCCTCATGTAGGAGTGGTAAAGCTCATTGGATCAAACTGTGATTTCCTCTACAAAGAGGATTGTTGTGGGAGAATTACCCACAGATCAGAATGAACCCACCCAAAGCCATGAGACAGTACTTAGCTGAGAACTGAGTCGCGTAGTGGTAGTAGCACTATCGCGATACGGCAAGACTCGGCCAGCGCTATACCATCTTATGTATAATATGTTGTTCTGTACTTTGTATTGTTGAATATATGTGTCTAACCAAACCGTCTGCGTTCGTGTTTTCTTTTTTGAGTGGTCTTAAACCAAGGCCACATCTAGGATGCAGGTTTGATCGCTATCGGAGAACACCTTTCTCGAAAGCACAGGCCAATAGACATACTACACAATGTTTAATAAATAAAAATGAGACGTCTGTTTCAAATACGTAGGGTGTACTATAATGACGTTTAAAGTAATATGAATTTTGGATTAAAATAACTCTTTGTATGTGCTCCAAACATATTTAACTATTTACGTCAGTCAACGTGCTTGTTGTCAATATATTTTATTAACTTTTGGGGGAATCTTTCCGGTTCTAGCTTCGAATCAATTTCAGAGTATTTCGGAATTTGGGTCGTTAATTTTTTTTATATTATGCAAACATTGAGACTAATCAGATGTTCTCATAGTCAAAGCTTTTATATGCACAAAATATAACTTACTCTTTCTTTAATTCTTCAGTGAAATCAGTTCGACCAAAATGTGAACATTCTTGTCAAAATGGAGGAGTATGCGTTGGTTTTAATCGGTGCAAATGTCTTCCCGAATACAAAGGGGCAAACTGTCAAAATCGTAAGAATAATTTATGTGTTATTTATTTCTTTTTCTTCTATTATTATTGATAGAAACTTTGGCAATTGTTGATTTTTGTCCCGTTTTTCATTGTATTTTGCTTCATTTGCATGTAATTTATTTTTAAGGTGGTCTGATTTTCTCTGATGAAACATTGTTAAATATCAATTTTGAAATGGTATTTTAATTACAGTTGAGTTCTGTCACAATTGCCCAGAACATCACAAACAGAATGACAGTTTCTGTCATTACAATAGCAAAAAAAAATAAAAAATAAAAAAAAAATAAAAAAATAAAAAAGTAAAAACTAAAATGACAGAAATAAAAGATTGAAATTAATAACAGAAGTTATTGTCTATTAATCTGGTTCAGTATTTATTATTTCACAAATATTTCCTCACTCTCTCTCTCTCTCTCTCTCTCTGTCCCTCTCTCTCTCTCTCTCTCTCTTTGTGTCAACAAAATCATAATGCAACATTCACTCGCAAAAGAATAATAACTTTTACGATAGAAAATATGTTTTGGCTTTAAATAACCAACAATACATTAAGGAGCCGTAAAAAACAAAACAACTAAAACAATCTATCTATCTATCTATCTATCTATCTATCTATCTATCACAATTCCTTCATATCTATCTATCTATCTATCTATCACAATTCCTTCTATCTATCTATCTATCTATCTATCTATCTATCTATCTATCTATCTATCTATCTATCTATCTATCTATCACCATTCCTTCATCTATCTATCTATCTATCTATCTATCTATCTATCTATCTATCGTTCACAATTCCTTCATATCTATCTATCTATCTATCTATCTATCTATCTATCTATCTATCTATCACAATTCCTACATATCTATCTATCTATCTATCACAATTCCTTCCATTCTATCTATCTATCTATCTATCTATCTATCTATCTATCTATCTATCACAATTCCTTCATATCTATCTATCTATCTATCTATCTATCTATCTATCTATCTATCTATCTATCACAATTCCTTCATATCTATCTATCTATCTATCTATCTATCTATCTATCTATCTATCTATCTATCTATCACAATTCCTTCATATCTATCTATCTATCTATCTATCTATATATCTATCTATCTATCTATCTATCACAATTCCTTCATATCTATCTATCTATCTATCTATCTATCTATCTATCTATCTCAGCTTATTTCTATTTCTATCTATCTATCTATCTATCTATCTATCTATCTATCTATCTATCACAATTCCTTCATATCTATCTATCTATCTATCTATCTATCACAATTCCTTCATATCTATCTATCTATCTATCTATCTATCTATCTATCTATCTATCTATCTATCACAATTCCTTCTATCTATCTATCTATCTATCTATCTATCTATCTATCTATCTATCTATCACAATTCCTTCATATCTATCTATCTATCTATCTATCTATCTATCTATCTATCTATCTATCTATCTCAGCTTATTTCATTTCTATCTATCTATCTATCTATCTATCTATCTATCTATCTATCAATCTATCTATCTATCTATCTTTCACAATTCCTTCATATCTATCTATCTATCTATCTATCACAATTCCTTCATATCTATCTATCTATCTATCTATCTATCTATCTATCTATCTATCTATCACAATTCCTTCATATCTATCTATCTATCTATCTATCTATCTATCTATCTATCTATCTATCTATCTATCACAATTCCTTCATATCTATCTATCTATCTATCTATCTATCTATCTATCTATCTATCTATCTATCACAATTCCTTCATATCTATCTATCTATCTATCTATCTATCTATCTATCTATCTATCACAATTCCTTCATATCTATCTATCTATCTATCTATCTATCTATCTATCTCAGCTTATTTCATTTCTATCTATCTATCTATCTATCTATCTATCTATCTATCTATCTATCTATGTACCTCGTAACAACTTATAAACAACTTTAATAGAAAAACAAATGGAATATTACAGAACTAAAAACAACATTGTTTAATATGCACATGAAAAATTACAGATAAAGATTACAACAACAAAAAAAGCTAAGGATAACTTTACTGCCAAATAAAATGATTTAATTCTTTGGCTTTTCTTTTTGTAATTTAGAGAATAATCATTATTATTATGATTCCGCTTCTTCTAAAAAACTGAATCTTTTTTATGTTTATTGCTGAGAAAAGTTCACTTGAGACATCCGACAGCTTTTCTCCCATTTTCTCATTCGAACTTCTCTTAAGAGCAAAAAAAAAAAAAATATGAAGCCTTTTTCGTACGAGTTTGAATTCTACTCCAGTAGCTTCTCGACTGTGAAATTTTCTTCTAATTACTTGCTTCCCCGACAGCTACAATCTCCAAAAATTTAAATGTAAAGTCAATAGTCAGCTCCTATCTTTCTCTCTCTCTCTCTCTCTCATGCTCCCTTCTCCGTCCACTTCACTCTCATCAGTATTCTCATCCGTCTCTTACCCACTTCCTGACAAAATGTCACTCTTTCTCATAACTTTCCTCCTATGTAACCCCCTGCAAAGCAGTGGAAGTAAAATGCCTTGCTTGGAGCGACATGATTATTAAAAAAAACTATACAGAAAGCTGTTAAATACTTCGACTCAAACGTTGTCCTAACTCTTTCCTCAGGCATTTTGAATATTTTGCTTTAATTTTTTTTAAATTTTGTATTAAATATAATGAAACATTTGCAGTTAATATTCTTTGCTTTTTTCTTTTTCTTTTTTTCTTTTTTGTTAATGAAAATTTAATTTCGATGAATTTATATGAAAATCGTTTCTTTTTGTAGCCATTTGCGAACCACGTTGTCCAGCGACGGCCGTTTGTATCCAACCAGGCAAATGTCAATGCAAGCCTGGATATACGGGACGTTATTGTAAACGCAAACATGATTGTCAGATGCCATGTTTTAACGGAGGACGATGTAAGAAAGGAAAATGTGTGTGTCCACCAACGCATTGGGGCCATTCCTGTCAACACCGTAAGTCGTTCTATGTACATGTGATTCAATTTTAGGGAACGTTCTATTGTCATAGATTTTGTTTTCTAAACTTAAAATATATATATATATATATATATATATATATATATATATATATATATATATATACCACGGACACAGGGTATCCATAAAGTATCTGTGAAATTTAGAATACCCTTAGCGTTGTAACTATAGATTATATAAACAATTAAAAAAACTGTAGAAAGGATGTGGTGTTAGATCTGGTAATCATAATGGCTAGTCAATTGCTCCACGTTGTCCTATCCGCCTCAATTCAAAATTAAGATTTAATCGTTCCTGAATGCGGAAGCCATAATTAATATTAAGCCAACTGATGTAAAAGGCAAGATGATTGTGTGTGTCACTCTGTATGTCCTTTATACAAATCCACAATTTTTATCCGATTCTCACCAAACTTCACAAACATATTCTTTAGACTTCCAGCCAGATTATGGGCTAATTATTTTTTTCCGATTTCCCCCGGATATCGAAAATCCATACCCCGATATTCGATCAGGTCTGATCAAGATCAGGATTTCAGCACTTTCATCGTGATTATTGCTGCAGAATTTGCTCTAACTTGGTAACATTATAGTTTTTAGTCTCAAACAATAGTAGATCTTTTCAGAAGAGTCATTTCCCCGATATCGGAAATCGATACTCCCGATATACTATCGAATCGGATGAAAAACCTATATTCACCCATCAATATGGCTCATTTTCTTTAATTTTACTCCCGATGGATACGATATGTTTTCATGGACTTACTTAGGTTAGTTTATCCTTGGATGATTTATTTGAGTCCGATATTGGAAATCAGGTTTTCCGCCTTTTGATTTTGGTTTTTGCTTCGAGTTTTGTTCTAAGTAGATATAATTGTAGTTCTTAGTCTCAGCCATGATACCATTTACTCAGTCGACTTATTTAGCCGTTAAAATTAACTTTGCGACGGAAAACTTATTTGACATTGATACCGGAAATCAAAATTTGACTCACATCCATTTATTCGTGCCAACGTCCAAAGAGTCTGACCATGGATTAGTTTTAAAGCTTTCATTACATCCAAGAAATGCCTGACTATACTGCAAGTATATATATATATATATATAGTCATCCGCAGACAGATCTGTTTCGCTGTATCACAGCTCATCAGTACGGTTAAACTCCGATTGTTTTTTTTACCCAGGATTGAAACCCGACCGAATTGGCTTCAGTCGGCGATTCTACCCCTGGGCTACGAGTGTTCTGTGGAAGAAGGCAGACATTTTAGCGCGTATATCATTATTCCGCCAGATGATGGCACTCCCAGAAAATGTAACTACGGTTACAGTATAAACTTCAGCTGGATTCTGTGGATATTGGCCAACCTTTTAAACAGAGAAGGAGGAAAAATTCTAAGCCCAAAGGTTAGCTCAGGTAAAGAAACTGGTTGGGATGTATTAATTTTATTTGGGTTATGGGTTATTTGGGTTGGGTTATTTGGGTTATGCTATTTCCTCTTTGGTAGTGGGAGGTATGTGGCTTGACCCCTGAGTTAGTAATGCTAGGTGGTGGGAAGTAACTGCTTGATCAAATTTTTAAAAAAAATTATTGGGACAAATTGAGAGAATAGGATAATTATTGTAATTTATACTTATTTCCATGTCGACACATATTTATGATCTCCCTTCGTTTGTTTAGGAGTATATTTTTGGTTTTGAAATTTTATGTATGTGTGTGCGAAATATGGAGAATAGATAATTAAAAAAATCAACGAATCTCATAAAAGAAACTCCGAGATTAGCAAGCAAATCATGCAAACTAATTTATGAGTATTGTGCATTTAATTTTAAATGGACTACCAATTAGTGTAGCCTGGTGTCAACTAAATAATGTTAATTAATCGTTAATTGATTGAACTTAGCGTGATGGTTAGTAATTTTCTCTCACTGTTCAAATTTCTAATGATCTTCACGACGGCTCTCTTTACAGTAATTAATAAGCTGGTCACACAGGACATTTAACAAGTTTAAGCAGAGTTCGATCTTCTCTAAATATTCGGCTCATATGGGTCAACGGCAGGCAAAGCTGCACTTGGTTTTCAACTAGTATAACATGGTATCAACTAATTCGGCTTAATTATTTTTACACTAAAGTTCAGCCAACTCAAGGATTTAGAGTAGGTACGTCCACTAAATCGCTAAAATGCAGCTTAGTATGAAAAAAAAGGTCCCAAAATTAAATGTTTATATTATTATTAAGAAAAAAGGTCAGAGCAATTTTTAATTATTTTTTGAATTTGTTTAATCCCTCCGTATGTTATATATCGCCGTACGACGACAAAACAACAAACACGCATATATAAAAATATAAGGTTATATTTTTATTAATGACGACGAACTGTGTGGAATAGAGAACGGGAGGGTGAGGGCGCATATAGAATGGCTGACGGGAGTGTAGTCTGCCTGTGTTGTCTCTCTCTGCTTCCACCGGCCGTTCTCTGCTACTGGCGAATCCATGTGTTGAGGTCTTTATATAGTCCTCTAGAACCGGGACTTTCCTTCCGGTTTTTTGCCTCGCCCACGCACGCCCACGTAATTCTAAGAGGCACCTGATCTGTTTGCCTCTGTAGCCATTTCCGCCGCTGTCGGAAATATGGTCAAAATGACATCCGCTCCGGCTTCGACAGGATGTATTTCACAAACACCTGTCTTGTCGCTTCGCCGCCCCCTTCACCGATGGAAAACACCATCGCTTGCATCACTTCCTCGGGTGGGGCCAGATTGTTATATTACACTAACATGTTCGAAATTTTGTCAGAAAATCTTGTTTTGATTTGAGTTAACAGGTAACCATGACGTCACGACTGTTTACAATGGAACACGTAATGAGGAACATAATCCTTTTTTCCGGTGACAAACACATTAATTTGGAAATTCTGGCAAAAGTCAAATAATTATCAAATTTAAATGAAACTTTCAGTATTCATTTACATATAAATGAAATTATTTTTGATATTATTATTTTTTTTAAAAATCTTTGTATTTTTTTTACCTCAGTTACCCTTCTCCACGTAAATCCATGAAATTTTAATAAATTTTAATTTGTTGTGGTCTATGATTTTATTAGTTAAACGCAGGACTCATTGGGGATTATAAATCATCTATTTTTTTTTTAAATTTCGCATCTGTATCCAAAAATTTGCTACGAACAGTAAAATAAAAAAAAATGTAATAAAATTCTGATATTATTTAATTTGATAAGCTTTTAATTGTTTCAATAATTATTAAAAATTAAGGACATTATAGTCTGAAGAAAAAAATTAAGGACATTATAATCTGAAGAAAAAATTAAGGACATTATAGTCTGAAGAAAAAAATTAAGGACATTATAGTCTGAAGAAAAAAATTAAGGAGATTATAATCTGAAGAAAAAAATTAAGGACATTATAGACTGAAGAAAAAAAATTAAGGACATTATAATCTGAAGAAAAAAATTAAGGACATTATAGTCTGAAGAAAAAAATTAAGGACGTTATAGTCTGAAGAAATAAATTAAGGACATTATAGTCTGAAGAAAAAAAATTAAGGACATTATAATCTGAAGAAAAAAATTAAGGACATTATAATCTGAAGAAAAAAATTAAGGACATTATAATCTGAAGAAAAAAATTAAGGACATTATAATCTGAAGAAAAAAATTAAGGACATTATAATCTGAAGAAAAAAATTAAGGACATTATAGTCTGAAGAAAAAAATTAAGGACATTATAGTCTGAAGAAAAAAATTAAGGACATTATAGTCTGAAGAAATAAATTAAGGACATTATAGTCTGAAGAAAAAAAATTAAGGACATTATAGTCTGAAGAAAAAAAATTAAGGACATTATAGTCTGAAGAAAAAAATTCAGGACATTATAGTCTGAAGAAAAAAATTGAGGACATTATAATCTGAAGAAAAAAATAAGGACATTATAGTCTGAAGAAAAAAAATTAAGGACGTTATAATCTGAAGAAAAAACTTAAGGACATTATAATCTGAAGAAAAAAATTAAGGACATTATAGTCTGAAGAAAAAAATTAAGGACATTATAATCTGAAGAAAAAAATTAAGGACATTATAATCTGAAGAAAAAAATTAAGGACATTATAATCTGAAGAAAAAAATTAAGGACATTATAATCTGAAGAAAAAAATTAAGGACATTATAGTCTGAAGAAAAAAAATTAAGGACATTATAATCTGAAGAAAAAAATTAAGGACATTATAGTCTGAAGAAAAAAATTAAGGACATTATAGTCTGAAGAAAAAAATTAAGGACATTATAGTCTGAAGAAATAAATTAAGGACATTATAGTCTGAAGAAAAAAAATTAAGGACATTATAGTCTGAAGAAAAAAAATTAAGGACATTATAGTCTGAAGAAAAAAATTCAGGACATTATAGTCTGAAGAAAAAAATTGAGGACATTATAATCTGAAGAAAAAAATTAAGGACATTATAATCTGAAGAAAAAAAATAAGGACATTATACTCTGAAGAAAAAAATTAAGGACGTTATAATCTGAAGAAAAAACTTAAGGACATTATAATCTGAAGAAAAAAATTAAGGACATTATAGTCTGAAGAAAAACATTAAGGACATTATAATCTGAAGAAAAAAATTAAGAACATTATAATCTGAAGAAAAAAATTAAGGACATTATATTCTGAAGAAAAAAAATTAAGGACATTATAATCTGAAGAAAAAACTTAAGGACATTATAATCTGAAGAAAAAAATTAAGGACATTATAGTCTGAACAAAAACATTAAGGACATTATAATCTGAAGAAAAAATTAAGAACATTATAATCTGAAGAAAAAAATTAAGGACATTATATTCTGAAGAAAAAAAATTAAGGACATTATAATCTGAAGAAAAAAATTAAGGACATTATAGTCAGAAGAAAAAAATTAAGGACATTATAGTCTGAAGAAAAAAATTAAGGACATTATAATCTGAAGAAAAAAATTAAGTACATTATAGTCTGACGAAATAAATTAAGGACATTATAGTCCGAAGAAAAAAAATTAAGGACATTATAGTCTGAAGAAAAAAATTAAGGACATTATAGTCTGAAGAAAAAAAGTTAAGGACATTATAGTATGAAGAAAAAAATTAAGGACATTATAGTCTGAAGAAAAAAATTAAGGACATTATAATCTGAAGAAAAAAATTAAGGACATTATAGTCTGAAGAAAAAAATTAAGGACATTATAATCTGAAGAAAAAAAATAAGGACATTATAGTCTGAAGAAAAAAATTAAGTACATTATAGTCTGAAGAAAAAAATTAAGGACATTATAATTTGAAGAAAAAAATTAAGGACATTATAGTCTGAAGAAAAAAATTAAGGACATTATGATCTGAAGAAAAAAATTATGGACATTATAGTCTGAAGAAAAAAATTAAGGACATTATAATCTGAAGAAAAAAATTAAGGACATTATAGTCTGAAGAAAAAAAATTAAGGACATTATAACCTGAAGAAAAAAATTAAGGACATTATAGTCTGAAGAAAAAAATTAAGGACATTATAGTCTGAAGAAAAAAATTAAGGACATTATCGTCTGAAGAAAAAAATTAAGGACATTATAATCTGAAGAAAAAAATTAAGGACATTATAGTCTGAAGAAAAAAATTAAGGACATCATAATCTGAAGAAAAAAATTAAGGACATTATAGTCTGAAGAAAAAAAATTAAGGACATTATAGTCTGAAGAAAAAAATCAAGGACATTATAGTCTGAAGAAAAAAAATTAAGGAGATTATAATCTGAAGAAAAAAATTAAGGACATTATAGTCTGAAGAAAAAAATTAAGGACATTATAATCTGAAGAAAAAAATTAAGGACATTATAGTCTGAAGAAAAAAATTAAGGACGTTATAGTCTGAAGAAATAAATTAAGGACATTATAGTCTGAAGAAAAAAATTAAGGACATTATAATCTGAAGAAAAAAATTAAGGACATTATAATCTGAAGAAAAAAATTAAGGACATTATAATCTGAAGAAAAAATTAAGGACATTATAATCTGAAGAAAAAAATTAAGGACATTATAATCTAAAGAAAAAAATTAAGGACATTATAGTCCGAAGAAAAAAATTAAGGACATTATAATCTGAAGAAAAAAAATAAGGACATTATAATCTGAAGAAATAAATTAAGGACATTATAGTCTGAAGAAAAAAATTAAGGACATTATAGTCTGAAGAAAAAATATTAAGGACATTATAGTCTGAAAAAAAAATTAAGGACATTATAATCTGAAGAAAAAAATTAAGGACATTATAGTCTGAAGAAAAAAAATTATGGACATTATAATCTGAAGAAAAAAATTAAGGACATTATAGTCTGAAGAAAAAAATTAAGGACATTATAGTCTGAAGAAAAAAATTAAGGACATTATAGTCTGAAGAAAAAAATTAAGGACATTATAATCTGAAGAAAAAAATTAAGGACATTATAGTCTGAAGAAAAAAAATTAAGGTCATTATAGTCTGAAGAAAAAAATTAAGGACATTATAATCTGAAGAAAAAAATTAAGGACATTATAGTCTGAAGAAAAAAAATTAAGGACATTATAGTCTGAAGAAAAAAAATAAGGACATTATAGTCTGAAGAAAAAAATTCGATTACTAATGAAATGTAAAAAAAAATTGTTTTATTTTTTTCTGTTATAATAATTTATAAAATTTCAAAAATATTTATTAAAACATCAATTATTTGTTGCAGCTAAATCTTTTTGTATAGAATTGATGATTATAGAGCCTATCGAAAATTGAAACGTATCATAAGAATCGTTTGGCCTTCATATTTTAAAAATAATAATAACTTTTTTGTGTACCTCAAGTTTTTTTGTATGGTAATTTCTATGTGCAAATTAAAAGGTCAGAGTTTCCTCCCTTAACCGAAAAAATTGTCAAATTTTATCACTTATAAACGCCATACACTTATATGTAATCACGAACCTATCAACGCCATACACTTATATGTAATCACGAACCTATCAACACGTTTGGATATAGGGCGGACAGGTCAAAAAGTTTAAATCTGTGATTAAGAAATAGTTTTATTGTAAATATCACGCTATAAGAAATACTTGTGTAAATCAGATTAATTTAACATAAATTTGCTAATTATCAAAAAATAATGTGTCACAAATGTATATTTTATTTTTGTAAGACTTTTAAAACCGAGAATTAACTTTTGTTTACAAATGTGTCAATCACTCAAAAATGGCGTCAAAATTCAAAAATTGAAAAAAAAAACAAACTTTTATATACCAATCAATATAATGTCCGTTTGAAATAAATCGGAGAGTATTTTGCTTGCTGAAAATAGTAAATTTAATCATTTAGCTTTCAATTAAACTAAAATAAAAGTTTCAAGAATAATTTTGCAGGCAACTATGCAGTTTTTTTCGCGATTTAGTTAAGCTACCTACGTTAGAGCCGCTACATATAAACGCTTAATGTTAAAATGATTATTAAAAATGTGGGCGAAATAAAAGATGGTAGGAAGTTAAAAATATAAGGAAAAAGAAGGTAACGATTGCACCTTGAATTGAAACGATTAAGGTTGTAGTGCTCTGGGAAACACTTACGCAGGAGTTTGTTCCACAACGTAGCAGCTTTGGATAATAAGCTTCTTCAGAGGATCTTTCATCTTATATCTGGAATATGGAGGAAATTAGAGTGATTCCATAGTTTAGAAGTAGCAGGAGTAGATTAGTTCATAGGATACAAATCCTGTATCATCTAACAACTCAAAAGAAAAAAAGTAAAATTGCACACCCGCAAAATCCGATCAAAACGACTTAAAACATTTTGGAAAAATCCAGACCAAGGCAAATTTCACAAGTCAGTTTGAAAATTAGGATTCTGGATTCTGATTGGATAGGAAATAGAAATTCATCTATGGCCCATATCAAATTTTCTTAACACCTAAAAAAAAAAAAAAAAAAAATGGGTATGTCGTTTGATCCAACCACGTGACTAAAATTCACTACTTACATTCATTCTTCCTCCTTCCAATTTTTTTTTCTTCGTTTTCACCCACACACCGTCAAAGAAAAGAACAACTGCAATATAAAGTATATTGCTGTTGTTGTTTTTTATGATTCCAATAATTACAATCTCCTTTATTGCTTGACCTCCTTTTCACTTTTCTCCGGACATAAAAAGGAAAAGAACACAGACTTTATTAGTAAACTTTTCAACCTTTCTACATATAAACGTTCAACTGTAAGCTCTGAATTTCTGTGAAACATTTAACTACATACATTTTCTCTTTGAACATTTAACTCATACAAACTAATTAACTGCATGCATTTTTTATTTGAACATTTTCTTCTTACACATTTATGTTTTTCTGGTCCTCAAATACAGTTTTACTTATTTTACAAATTCGTTATTTCTGTTTAGATAATAAACATTTAACTTAATTTTACCATTCATTCAATCTTCTTATATTTTAAATTGTGGAGGCTTCGGTTGTGTTTGGCATTAGGCCAACTTGACAAAAATCATCGACTTCTTCCTGGTCTTTTAAACGGAAGTAGTAGTGCAGTGGATATCGGCTCGGAACGAGAAATCGAGGAGCCGAGTTCGAATTCCAGCCGAAATCATTGCATTGACTTACGCGCAAATACCCTTGGGAAAGGTATGAATCCGTCTATTCCTTCCAGTTATGGGTTAAATAACAGGAAAGATTGGGTTCTATAGCTTTGGCTGACAACCAGTCTACCGCAGAAAACAATGGCAACCTACTGCGGGATAATGTTCTGCCCAGTCAGTCATGTCTCTTTGGAGACATGATCGCCTAAGCA
>JBBBDQ010000318.1:97500-197500 GCA_037127315.1 Ascarosepion bandense
CCATACGTGATAAACGCTTTGGGCGATCATGTCTCGAAAGAGACATGACTGACTGGGCAGATGATTATCCCGCAGTAGGTTGCCATTACTTTCTGCGGTAGACTGGTTGCCAGCCAATCAACCTTGTCAACGGTACCCTCGGAAGAATCGTTGGCCGAAAGAACACTAAGGTTAAGGGGGGAAAATATCTCTCTACTTATTCAAAACAATATAAATTTTTATATTTTAAAGCGACAACAATTGTTTATCCGGGGAAATAGGTTTTTTAACATGTTTTTCCCAAAAACAGATTTTTATCATTAAATAATAAACAGACATATACATTTTTAATTAAAAAAAGAACTATATATGTGTATTGCAAACAAACAGTTGCATGTCTGATGAGACATTTAAAAAAATAAAATTTAAATAATTCTTTAAATTAAACTACAGAAAAATATATAAATTAATAAATTAATAAATTAATATCTGTTTAGTCTTTAATTAAAATAAATAATTGCGTTGGGAAAATATCCAATTCTAAATAAAAGTCGGGGTTCGGTTTTACACTGTGTTTTTATTCTGAACAGTTTTCCGATTTCTAAATTGACAAAATTCAACATTTTTCAGATAGTAATTAATTATCTTTGTTGAAATTTAGATATAAAACTACAAAAATCACATAGATAGTGACTAAAATTGGCAACAATATCAAAGTAATGATACATCTCCGCTGCCAGGTTCATAAGGGAATTATGTCTTAAAGAGATTAACTGTCCGACCTTTTGAGGTCGATTCTCTCTAACATTTCTTTTCCTATTGTTATCTGCAAGAAACGATATTACTACTGCTATGCTTTCCTTCACCAAAATAATTGAACTAAAAAGAAACCTAAAGAATGATGTTCTTTCATTCTGTGATGCAGCGTTGTGGCCTGAAGAATTGCAGGTAGACCAAAAGAAGCCAAAGATGAAAAAACAAAACAAACAAAAAAAAAAAACAGTTTTAGTAGACAGTGTTTTCTCTTTTTTTATTTTTTACTTGAGAAAATTTGAAAAAAAAGTTTAAGATTTTAACTTGTATACTTATGATTAAAGTTGCAGTACAATCTGTTTACGAAGCCAACAATGTTTAATTAACCTATGTGCTAAGCAAATCATCCTTCTAACTTCGTATGTTTTCTTGATGTCTTTTATTTCAAAATACTTTAAGAATTTTCAAACTAATCCAAGAAATGCTGTAATTTCTTTACGTTTTCAAGCAACGTATTTTTCGAACTTCTGCAATCGTCTTTGTTGTTTCGGTGGATATTTTCTTCGACCTTCCTCAGAAGCATATGCTTTTCCGTGTGCATGCATAACTACCAGGTAAAATAGCATCGACAAACGGCATCCAATTCCAGTTCTTTTGATATTTATGTTTCGCTGATCTTAATCAGGAATGGTGTAGATGTCTCCCTACGCTTTGAATCATCAACTTATATTTTGAAAAAAAAAACAAAAAAAAACGTATGTCACTGGCCGATCAATGCTGTTAAAGTAGGAGACAATGGATTAGAGAGTAGCTGTTCAAACCACTTTCTCATAACGACTTCAACCCTCCCGACGCGTTTAATAACAGAAAAATCTGTTAGAACAACGGCCCAAAATCTTGGCAGGAGGCACATTTTCGTTTTTGACAAAGTATGCACGAACAATGGCTGAAGTATAAGTTCAAGATTTGTTTCGAATTCGTATTGGCTCCGCCTCCTTTTTCCCTTGAAGATTCTGGAAATATGTTTCGTTGTGAGAAATTTGAATTAGTTTTTCGCGCGAAAACCTAACACACATATTTACTGTGAGTAATCATAATAAAAGAAGTTGTATTAAACAAAAGCAAAAAAAAAAAAAAACAAGAAAAAAAAGAAAAGAAAAAAGGAATGTGTATTAAGATCTGATCGTCAATGAATTTTATAAAATATTAAGAAATCAATGAAAAATAGCAAAGACTTTAAAAAACCCGATTGGAAAAACGAAATTATCTAAACTTATTTATAAATGGAACTTTGTCTGTGTGTGTGTGTGTGTGTCCCCGTTACGTATAGACTCCGAAACGGCTGAACCGACTTTCTTGAAAATTTACACAGTTGTACTATAAGCGTCTGCGAGTGTTCTTAGCTAGGTTTTGTGTCGAAGTACCTCCGATAAATACCGATAATTGAAAAAATCGGGTTATAGAAGGAGTGGTCCGATTTTAATCAAATTTGATACATTCATAGACAAAGACATAAGAAACGATATTCAGAAGTTTCAAGGTTGCAGTTCTTACAATAGTGCAGAAAATCAATAATATATATAACAAGCAAGATGTTTGTGTGTGTGTCTGTTTATCTGTCTGTATGTCCTTTATACAAATGTACAATTTTTATCCGTTTCTCACCAAACTTCACAGAAATATTCTTTGGGGTGAATCTGAGCTCCAGGACCATGGATTAGATTTAAAGCTTTCATTACATCAGAGCAACGCCGGGCTCTACTGCTAGTTTCTAATAAATGGAAGTAAAATTCAAGATTTGGTTTTTGGTATATAGCACAAAACGAAATTGAAATTCATGTTTTGCCTAAATGGTTATATCGTTTTCTAAGACCATGGAAATTTACGAATCGAATGTTTTAACTAGCTCTTAATATTTTAGTTTAAACTCAGGATTTCAGTGATGATAATTTCATTTTAATTAAAGGTCTTGAATATTATTTGATTCAAACTGTTTTTTTGACACGACAAATAACTGCTTAAAATAATTACCAACAAGTAAAATTCCATTTTTTAAGTCTTGCAAATGACATTTTTTAGATATTCTTATTGTCGTAATGTTTGTTTTTTCTAAATAGCCGACAATTGGAAAGGCCATATAGACAGTATCGAAGGAGCAGATGACACGATATGGAAAACAAAAAAAGAAGTGATTTATTAATTACTCATACATAAACTGGGATGTGCGCTGTGGTGCAGTGGATATCGACTCGGATCGTGGAATCGGAGTAGACGAGTTCAAATTCTAACTGAATTCCTTGCATTCACTTATTTAATTTTACCATTCATTGAATCTTATATTTTAAATTGTGGGGACTTCGGTTGTGTTTGGCATAAGGCCAACTTGATAAACATCATCGAGGTTCAACTATTGTTCCGTTCAGACTTCTTCCTGCTCTTTTAAACGGAAGTAGTGGTGCAGTGGATATCGGCTCGGAACGAGAAATCGAGGAGCCGAGTTCGAATTCCAGCCGAAAAAGATTGGGTTCTATAGCCTTGGCTGACAACCAGCCTACCTCAGAAAACAATGGCAACCTACTGCGGGATAATGTTCTGCCCAGTCAGTCATGTCTCTTTGGAGATATGATCGCCCAAGCGTGTATCACGTATGGCACTTAACTGACTGATATAAACTGGAATAACTTGAGTGAATCAACTACTGCTCAAATTCTTCTCTAATGTGGTTACTTGCCATATTTTATAAGTAGAAGCGGTCCATTAACACGGTAGGAGTGAAAAGAAAGAAACACGATGAGTCCGACTCTACAACATTGTGAAAGTCAGCTTTTTCACGTTAAAATTAGAATTAATCAACCGTGGGGGAAGGAGTAACTAACAAGAGCACTATCTGTTCTAATCATATTCAATGATAATAGGAAGAATAGTCGTTGCTTTATAAAGAAACATTGAGCACTCTTTTCCCAAGCAGCTATAGCTATTGTCAGTGGAAATTTATAAAATCTTTCTATTAAGACAAATTCTAAAGTTCACTAACCGTTGTCACTTTTTCCAGTTGTTATGTAAGAAGAGTGTATCGATACCGACACGTGTGGTCGAACACGGATGTCCAGGCAACAAACGTAACCGTTGGATAAATTGTGCTAGTGGAATCACGTGACCATAAATATTTAGTATATAAAGCACTCAAACAGATATCTGGGTGTGTTTCGTGTTGTGCATCAACCCGAACAAACCCCGTCAGACTCTCTGCCTTTGATTGGAGAGGAACCAAGACGAGAATCAACCGAAAAGCAGAATCTCGTCTGGGGAAAATTAGACTAGGTATCTGACCCTACAATGTGCTGGGTTTATGGGAAATTTTTACCCGGTCTTTAGGGCTTGGGTTTCCCACTATAAAAACACCTTGTGCTACTTTCCCTGCGGGGGAGGCAGATAAATACCGTTTGGTGTTGTACATCAACTCCAACTCTAACCACGTCAGGTTCTCTGCCTTCGGACGGAGAAAAACCCAGAAGAGACTCAGCTGAAGTGCAGAGTGTCGTGTGGGGAAAATTAGACTATGTACTCGATCCTGCTATGTGAGGGGTCGACTGGAAATTTTTGCCTGAACTTTCGGGCTTGGATTCCCTAATATAAAAGTCCTTGTGCCTCATTCTGCTTTGTTGGGTGGCAGATAAATACCGTTTGGTGTTGTGCGTCTACCTGAACTTTAACCTTGTTAGATACTTAGAATTCGGACAGAGAGGAACCCAGATATGGCTTAGCCAAAGGACAGAATCTCGTATGAGGAAAATTAAACTAGACCAGCTTCACACTCCACTCACATCTATTGAACAGGTGAAGAGGCTCATCCCTTGTTCCCTGCTTAGGATGCGGTTTTCGGCTTTTCCAATCTTTTCACTCTTTTTTTTTTCAATTGGAGCAGATAGACTAAACTATCGCCCGGTTCACACTCCACCCACATTTATTGAACAGGTGAAGAGGCTCATCCCTTGTTTCCTGTTTAGGATGTGGTTTCCGGCTTTTTCCAATCTTTTCACTCTTTTCTTTTTTTTTTTTTTCAATTGGAGCAGATAGAACTAAACTATCGCCCGGTTCACACTCCACCCACGTCTATTGAACAGGTGTAGAGGCTCATCCCTTGTTCCCTGTTCAGGATGTGGTTTCCTGGCTTTTCCAATCTTTTCACTTTTTCTTTTTTTCTTTTTTTTCAATTGGAGTAGATGACTAGCTATCGTTCCCGGTTCACACTCCACCCACGTCTATTGAACAGGTGTAGAGGCTCATCCCTTGTTCCCTGTTCTAGGATGTGGCTTCCGGCTTTCTCTTTCCCAATCTTTTCACTCTTACGTAGCCCCCTGCACATCAGTGGAGTTACCGCCTTGCTCGGGGTGATATGATTAAAAAACCTGCCATGTGCAGAGTCTATTGGGAAATTTTTGCCCGGGCTTAAGAGCTCGGATTCCCCACTAGAAAAAATGCCTCGTGCCATCTTCCGTTTCTGTGGGAAATTAGATAAATACCGTTCTGTGTGGTGCATTATTCCGGTGTTGTGCGTCATTAAAGAGATTGTTTCTGAGTGAATTACTCGAGAGAGTTTTTGTGTATTATTGGAATGATTCGTTTAGTTCTTTGGTTTTACGTGAAGATACCGAAATATTTTAACTCGATAATAGAGAATTATCAAACTTTTGCCCTTCAGAATAACCTTTTCGAAAAACAAACGTTATTGAACTTTCAAAAGGACTGTAGAGAAAAAAATCCGTATCCTACAAATACTAACTGAAATATTCATCGGAATACCATCCGCCCGTGTATTGAATATTGCCATATCTGGTCGGGTGCCCCTGCTGCTCTCCTTGGGCTTCTTGACAAAATACAAAGGAGGATCTGTAACGTGGTTGATACTGACTTGGCAGACCGGCTGCAGCCGCTCTCACACCGGCGTGGTGTGGCTTCCTTGTGCCTCTTCTACAAGTACTTTCATGGCTTCTGCTCCGATGAGCTTAGATCACTGGTGCCGCCTAAGCAGGAATTTACACGAGATACTAGATTAGCAACTAGGTCCCACCCTTTTACACTTAAACAAATAAGATGTAACCGTAAATTCTACTCCAACAGCTTCTTTTCTCGCGCTTCCCGCCTGTGGAACTCCCTTCCACAAGTCTGCTTTCCCGACAGTTACAATCTCCAGGTGTTTAAATGTAGGGTCAATAGACACCTCCTATCACACTAACTCCCAACTATTCTCACAACACTCTCATCTACCCAACCCTCATTCTCGGCATCCTTACCCGCCTATCACCCACCCTCTGTCATTTCCTATATTTAATCAGCCTTTCTCCACTCTACGTAGCCCCCTGCACAGTAGTGGCAGTGACATGCCTTGCTCGGGGTGAAACGCTTATATAAAAAAAAAAGAAAAAAAAAGAATACCAGGAAAATGGACGAATTAAAATCAGTAATGCTTCAATTGTTTGACCAAACAGCTAAGGATACTGTAGGGTGAAATTTATAAAATCTTTCTATAAAAAATTCTTAAGTCCACTGTTGTCGCCTTTTTTCTTAACTATTTGTCGGAAGTCAATTGAAACTTCAACATTTGGATTATTTCTTTATTTCATTGTTGTGTTTGTATTCACTTACGCGCAAATACCCTTGGGAAAGGTATTAATCCGTCACTTCCTTCCAGTTATGGGTTAAATAACAGGACAGATTGGGTTCTATAGCCTTGGCTGGCAACCAGTCTACCGCAGAAAGCAATGGCAACCAACTGCGGGATAATCTTCTGCCTAGTCGTGTCTCTTTGGAGACATGATCGCCCAAGCGTGTATCACGTATGGCACTTAACTGACTGACTGAATATAATAGTTGAAAACATGATTAAGGCTTCTCATGGGCATAAAGTGGGGGTTCAGTTTTCTATTATTATGAAGTCATAAACTGATCCCCCATTTATTGCTACATAATATAATACATCTCTTCCCCCTCCAGCTATGAGTCAAATAATAGGACAGATTTGGTACTGTAGCCTTGGCTGGCAACCAGTCTACTGCAGAAAGCAATGGTAACCTACTGCGGGATAATCTTCTGCCCAGTCAGTTATGGTTCTTTCGAGATATGATCTCCCAAGCGTGTATCACGTATGGCACTTAACTGACTGTCTGAACATGCGCTATCCATTCAAGTTGCATATGTATTTTTAATTTCATTTAAATTTAACGTTGTTCTGAATTGTAATTAAAACATTAACTTAAAAGAAATTCAAAGTGTAAATTAATGTACATTATTTATATTGTACGGAACATTGTTTTCTCATCTTTATTGCTTTATGTTTACATCGTTTCGGCCGTTATACGCTCTGGTCATCTCCGGGTTTTAAGAATTTTAATATATTGACCTTTTCAGAAATTATTAGAAGATAAATAGGATTCTCATTATTCACACCCGATATCACTCTCATAAAAATCAGTTTATTTTCAGTAGAAATAAATTCCCAGCTGATCACTTGTACAGTTTTTTTTCACTAGGTGTTATGACCGAAGGGCCATAGAAACATAACACGGACTCGGATATAAGGTCGAATTGTATTTTTTGGGAAAACGGAGTACAAAGTAAACGTTAACTGGAGAGTACTTTTTCTCGCAGGCGTCCTGACTCACTCATTCACTTATTCTGTGGCTACTACTCTGTCACCCCCACTTAAAGTTGGTAGCCATATTATAAGGTGTGGACGAGTTCATTTGTAGGTAGGTCGCTACAATAGTAGAAATAAATTCCCTGCCAATCTAGTATCTCGTGCAAATTCACACCTAGGAGGCACCAGTGATTTAAGTTCATCAGAGCAGAAGCCATGAAAGTATTTATAGAAGAGGTCATAGGGAAGCCACGTCACGCCGGTGAGAGAGTGACTGCAGGCGGTCAGCTAAGTCGGTATCAAACACATTTGGGATAAAGAAAATTAATGTACTGCTATTTTCTTTCAGATTTTAATTTTTGGAATTACAACACAGCGTGCATTATTGTTGTTGATCTTCGTCGCCAATTTGTTGTGGCAAATCTCATCGCAAATTTTTGTCGCCAATTTGATGTGAAGTTGTTGTAGCGGTTTGGTTGGAAGTAAAACACAGCGCACAGGAGCTAGGTTCAAAACAGTGTATTAGTATAACAAGGACATATATACAAGGTAAGTTTTAGTAATGAGTAAATAGAAATAAATAAGTCCGAACGGTACAGTTTCGCTGCTTATTGCCTGACTAGGAGCTGGCTTTAACTGTGTACCAGCGAAGTCCTTAACTACCCCCTAGCAGGTAATTATATATAACAAGAGGAAGAGTCCATTCTTCGTAGGAGGGCACCATAACAGTTATCATTCAGGCATTTTGGAAGAAAAAAAAGAAAATATTTTCCTAACTTGGAAAATAAATATTCTTCTATGTACTGTGTTTCGGCAGAATGTGGGCAATCGTTGATTTTCAAAACTTCCTATCATAGTTCTACGTTAGACGCTTTATTACCCATTCTAATCCTGGTTCTACTATCCATTTACTTCCAGCTCTTCAGATAAGTTTCTCGGTGCCTTTCTCTTACTTTCAATATGTCTTGTGAGTGTCAAATTCTCCGTTTCCTCTTTCCTAAAAATTTCAATAATTTTTTCATAAAAAATTCAATGATTTCTTTTTGATTCTAGGTATAAGGGTCCTTTTACTTTTAATTTTCCTTAAAACATTCTTGTTTTTCACATGTTCAGTGTATGATATTCTCATCATCCTTCTGTAGAACCACATTTCTGTTGCGTAAAGTTTCTTCTTCCTATGTTAGGAGATTGTACAAAATTCACTGAAGATAAATTCATTCGAGATATTGCTCATATAAAACGTAACCAAAATTTGGGTTGGTTTTATATCGTATGGATTGGTTGATAAAAACATGTTTCTACAGGTGTCAGTCCGCCGTTGAATGAAAATCGCGTAAGCAAAATAACATTCATTTAAGCGGTTGGTATAGGGTTAAGATTAAATTAAAACGGACCGGAAAAGGGGGATGCACATTACTTAAACATAAATACGATTTGAAAATCTCGAAAACTCGTCTCCGAAGAGTTGCCTTGATCTCAAACTGGACCCAAGAAGCGAAATGAGGATCTGGCTGACATTCTAATTCGTCGAAGTCGAATAATATCATGATAATCCTAAGCAGTTTCTAGCAACTCTCCTCAGCACAAAACTGTTTAGTGGCCGATGACCCGACCATTCTGCAGGTAGGTCACGCGTACCTCTTGTAGATTCACTTGACGTAAACTCAATACACAGTTGTATTTATCTATGAGATAAGCTTTTTAAAAGATTATTCAAAATCGAGAGGATTTTATAAACATTTACTAAGTTTAGTTTGACATAAGTCGATGTGTGTAGTGTATAAAAACTAAAGCATTTTAAGGCTCACTTCGTAAAAAGCCATGACTTTTATAGGTTTATTTTCATAAATATTGTATTTGTATTTGGCGCAGTAATTGACCTGTTGAAAATGTGAGTTTTAATTCCGGATATACAGTACATTTAAATGACCAAACTCTGAATTTAAACACATTTCCCAATTTTTAAATATTTACCGTCTTTTTCCTGGGGTTTATTAAGAAATGAATTCAGTTAATAATTTGCCTATCCAAGGGAAGTAACTTATGCTTGAGTTTAAATAATGTAAGGGAGATAATTTTCAGATCACGTGAAATGTTGCGCTCGACTTTTAGAATAATGAATGACATACGTTCACGACAAAAAATTATTATTATTATTATTATTATTATTATTATTATTATTATTATTATTATATCCTTTTTCATTATAAATCGCTTTCTGCTATGGTCGCACTACCTACCAAGTCTACAGGCATGTAGTGGTTTGCTGTTATGACTCTATTTCATGTTTTTTTCATATCTCCCTAACATCCCTTGCGTTACATAGACAAAGTTCGCCTTAGTGTGTGGCCTGTACTTAACAAAACAATTTTTTGTATATCTCTTAAGCTGGGAGGTCAGGGATTCTTTCAATGTGTTTGTTTTTCCATTTTTTAACATTCCAAGTACACCTACGATCACTGGCACGATTCTTGTTTTCAATTTCCACATGTTTCTATTTCAATTTCCAGGTCTTTATATTTTGATAGTTTTTCGAATTTCCTGGTTGCTATATTAACAATCCGCCGGACAAGCCATATTAATTAATAAGCAAGTTTTTTCTTTTTGATTTTTAACAATAATGTCTGGCCTTATTTGCTTCAATTTTTCTGTCTGTGTAGATGGTGTAATCCCATAGAATGGTGATACATATTTCTGATCACATGAATAATAAATGAAATAATATCTAATAAAATATGACCCAGGCATGAGTCATTAAAAAAAAAATTATTGCCTGACGTAGTATAATGGTTAGCAAGTTTGACTCACTGGGACCCATTACAAATAAGGAGTGAGTTTGAGCCTCACTGAGTACCTCATACTTTCGGACTTGTGCCAGATCTTAGCTGCGATAAAAAAAAATCAATTTCCGTATTTGATTTCATATAAAAACTTTCACAATATTTTTTTTCAGTAAAAACGATTGATTAGCAATTAACAATATCACTTGATACTTATATGCGAAGCTGGGCTATCTGATAAATCAGTGTTAGATCAATATTTGCCTAGACGCTGTCCACCATTAGTATTTGTACATTTATTGACTGCATAGTAGTATAAATAAGAAAGACGGACGGGCAGTTATCTGCTAACATATGAAGTAGTTGGATTTTTAATTGAATAGTTGATGAAATAGATTAGAATTTTATTAATAACGCAATCCATCAATTAAAATCAAGAACATAATGTTAAATAAAATTTGACAGTACACTGTCACGAAAAATACAAATCTCTGTATCAATCGATACAAATTAAATATACAGCTAATGAAGTTGAACCATTCGAGCGAAATAATTCTTTAGGTTTTAAAGAATACAATTCCTTCATCAGACTCAAGAGAGTGACGCTACAAAAGAATAAACAAAGAATTTTACCAAATAATAATAATAATAATAAAAAAATACGAATGAAGTCTTCCAGTAGCGGCAATAAACCAGCATCGATGTACCTGTAAGAGAAAATAATTATATAATAAATATTTTGACTTTCCACGCTACGTTAAGCAAAAGGGTAGGAAGAAAACTCCTATCCAGAGCGGTAACAGTTAGCTGACACCAGAAACTTATTTAAAATAAATTAATTAATTAATTAAAACATTGTCTTAAGAGAAAAAAATTTTATAAATTTAAACCGGTGGTAACACTAAATGTGTTATATATCGCCGTACGACGACAAAATGACGAGAACACGCATATATAAAAATATAAGGTTATATTTTTATTAATGACGACGAACCGTGTGGAATAGAGAACGGAAGGGTGAGGGCGCACATAGAATGGGTTGACGGGAGTGTAGTCTTTGCCTGTGGTGTCCCTCTGCTTCCACTGGCCGTTCTCTGCTGGCGAATCCGTGTGTCGAGGTCTTTATATAGTCTTCTAGAATCGGGACTTTCCTTCCGGTTTTGCCTCGCCCACGCAACGCCCACGTAATTCCCAGAGACACCTGTTCTGTTTGTCTCCGTAGTCATTTCCGCCGCTGTCGGAAATAAGGTCAAACGACATCCGCTCCGGCCTCGACAGGATGTATTTCACAAACACCTGTCTTGTCGTTTCGCCGCCCCCTTCACCGACGGGAAACACCATCGCTTGCATCACTTCCTCGGGTGGGGCCAGATTGTTATATTACAAATGTTTGCTCAAAGAATGCTGAAAATGATCGGATAAAGAAATAGCAAATTTCACCATTTAACTATTTTAAATGATCATATATCAAAACGTGCAACGGTTCTAAAATAAGGAATATATTACTAATAAACACCAGATTAATACGTCCGTCATCGGCGCCGAATTTGGGACTGGTATGCCGAATGTATGCTGGATATGCGTTGTGGTTCCAGTGAATATCGACTCGGAACGAGAAATCGGAGAGCCGAGTTCGAATTCCAGTTAAATTCGTTGCAATCATATACGCGCAAATACCCTTGGAAAAGGTATTAATCCGTCTCTTCTCTCCAGCTATGTGTCAAATAACAGGACAGATTAGGTTCTATAGCCTTGGTTAGCAACCAGTCTACTGCAGAAAACAATGGCAACCTACTGCGGGATAATCTTCTGCCCAGTCAGTTATGTCTCTTTCGAGACATGATCGCCCGAGCGTGTATCACGTATGGCACTTAACTGACTGACTGATGCCGAATTTGTAGGATGTGCGTTGTGGTGCACTGGATATCGGCTAGGAACGTGAAATCGGGGTGCCGAGTTCAAATTCCAGTTGTAGTCCTTGAATTCACTTACACACAAATACTCTTGAGAAAGGTGTTAATCCTTGTCTTCTCTCCAGTTATGGGTTAAATAATAGGAGAGATTGGGTTCTATAGCCTTGGCTGGCAACCAGTCTACCGCAGAAAACAATGGCAATCTAGTGCGGGATTATCTTCAGCCAAGTCACTCATGTCTCTTTCGAGACATGATTGCTCAAACGTGTATCACATATGGCACTTAACTAACTGACCGATGCCGAATGTATACTCTTAACGAGGCCGTTATATTCACTTTCATACAAATACCACTACAAAAGAAACCATGGATCCATTTCTACTTCTGGATGAGGCAGGGCTTTAACTTTGATTGCCAATCAGTCTTAGAGAGAGAGACAACTTGATTTAAAGCCCACTTGTTATAGAAACCATATCTTGCCAGGTGCTGCCTTGACACCAATCGCTTTCCAGGAAGGAGACCTCACAGGCGAAAACTAACATCTTACGATATATTATTCACAACCTCTTCCATCTGTTGGTACTATATATTAGGACCTTGAATAAATTCTCGCTGTTTTCCAACGGATGACGTTCCCAGATTGTAACACATCTATAGGGAATTAATACAAGAAAGCTTGAAATTCAGTGTTATGCCATGTAGCCGAAGTGTAAACAACTTTGTTTTTCGTAGCATTAAACATGTCGGAATTCGTGCCAAAGAAAATTGAATTGGCAGGGAATTTTACTGCACTACTCCATTAAAAAAAATCTGCAGCTGAAGTACACAGAATTCTTGTTGAGACATACGGCGATTATGTTCTGTCGGAAACAATATGCAGAGATTGGTTTAGACGTTTCAAAAATAATGATTTTGATGTTGAAGATAAATAACGCTCTGGCGCATCAAGAAAGTTTGAAGACGAAGAATCGGCGACATTACTTCATGAAGACTCATGTCAGGCGCAAGATGAACTTGCAGGAGTTGATCACAGAACACTTTCGAAACGGTTAAAATTATTAGGAATGATTCAAAAGCAAGGACATTTGAAGTTGGAAGACATTGGGCGGCGTTTTTTCACGTGTAAATAGCTGCTTCAACAGCAGAAGAGGAACGGTTTTTTTAATCGTAGCGTGTCCAGTGATGAAAAGTGGATAGACTACGATAACCTTAAGCGTAGAAAATCGTGGGTGAGGTAAACCCGGCTAGGCATCAACATCGGCAGCAAAGCCTAATATCCATAATTCGAAGCTTCTGCTCTGCATTTGATGGAATCAGCCGGGTGTAGTTTAGTATGAGCTGCTCAAACCGACCGAAACCATCACGAGAGATCGCTATCGACTAAAAATGAAGTTTTTGAGTCGAGCATTGAAGAACAGGATGTGCGTTGTGGTGCACTGGATATCGGCTCGGAACGAAAAATCAGGGAGCCGAGTTCGGATTCCAGCCGAATTCATTGCATTCACTTTTGGGAAAGGTATTAGTCCGTCTATTCCTTCCAGTTATGGGTTAAATAACAGGACAGATTGGGTTCTTTAGCCTTGGTCGGCAACCAGTCTACTGCAGAAAACAATGGCAACCTACTGCGGGATAATCTTCTGTCCAGTCAGTCATGTCTCTTTCGAGTCATGATCGCCCAAGCATGTATCACGTATGACACTTAACTGGCTGACTGAATATAATAGTGGAAATCATGATTGAGGTTTCTACTGGGCATAAAGTGGGGGATCAGTTTTATATTGTTATGAAGTAATAAACTGATCCCCCACTAATTACTACTTAACAATATAATACATCTTTTCCCCCTCTAGCTATAAGTCAAATAACAGGACAGATTGGGTTCTATAGCCTTGGTCGGCAAGCAGTCTACAGCAGAAAGCAATGGCAACCTACTGCGGGATAATCTTCTGCCCAGTCAGTCATGTCTCTTTCGAGACATGATCGCCGAAGCGTGTATCACGTATGGCACTTAACTGGCTGATTGAAGAATAAACGGCCGCTATACGAGCAGAGACAAGACAAAGTGATTTTGCAACAGGACAACGCTAAGCCACATGTTGCAAAATGGGTGAAAGCTTACTTGCAAAAACTTATCTGAGAAGTCCTACCTCACCCCACCGTATTCACCAGACATTGTCCCTTGTTCCGATCGATGGCACATGGCCTGGATGAGCAGTACTTTTATTCTTATGAAGACAGGAAAAGATGAATCGACTCGTGGTCAGCCTCAAAAGACGTGTCGTTTTTCCGACATGGAATACAAATGCTGCCAGAAAAAATTACTGACTAGAAGTGGACAATACTTTCAGTGACATGTTTATAATTTTTGTAAACAAGACATTATTTTTCATGAAAAAAAAACTACACACACACACACACACACACACACACACATATATATAGCAAGTGTTGTATGTAAATTAATCAGATGTTACCCCATAATGTATATGCACAATGCGTACGAGGTCTGTTGGAGTGGAAGTGGCGGTTGCATTTACCTATTTCAGCAGTAAAACGGAGGGGGCCAAGTTGCCAATTCCGACAGGTAAAAGCATTAGATTGTAATTAAATAAAACTTCAATAGTCCATATTAAATATTAACCATTTCATCGCAGGCTAGAATTTCCTGTACCTACATATTAGCGGGTATTGCTAACTACGCGTTAAATTACCCGAAAAAGAGGTTCCGTATTCTTTAAAACCTTTTTGTTTTCTCCTTTGTACTGTGTTCCTTGGGCGATCATGGCTCTTCACTATTTCATTTCTTTTGTAGCACCTAGTATTTTTTTTTTTTTTTGCTATCTTACCCTGTTCTGCCAACTATTTACGCCAAGTGTGTTTGGTAAATTAAGTCTCGCTTTCGTCTCCCTTGTGAATGTTAAATCTTCCAAGCCTTCTTTCCTCATTATTTATCCCAGGAATTTCAACCGATTTTTTTTTAAATTCTAAGTATAAGTATACTTTTTGTTTTTATTTTTCTTAAAACTTCTTCGTTCATGTTCAGTCCATAGTATTCTCAGCTTCCTTCTTTAGAACCACGTTTCTGTTGCTTCATTTCTCTTCATCTCCGAAGCGATTTTCCAACAATCACTACCATGTATGCGGATTGATATTACATAACATTTCGGTAGTCTTTTCTTTGTTTCTAACGAAATTTTCATGTTTCTTAATACTTTTGAAAGTCATCTTTTTACGCCCTCTCGAATCAGTCAGTCAGTTAAGTGCCATACGTGATACTCGAAAGAGACATGACTGACTGGGCAGAAGATTATCCCTCAGTAGCTTGCCATTGCTTTCTGCGGTAGACTGGTTGCCGACCAAGGCTATACTATAGAACCCAATCTGCTATTTAACCCATAAAGGAAGGAAGAGACGGATTAATACCTTTCCCAATGGTATTTGCGCGTAAGTGAATACAATGTATTCAACTGGAATTCGAACTCGGCTCCCCGTCCTTGTTCCGAGCCGAGATCCCCTGTACCACAACGCACATCCTCGAATATACAGCAAAAATGAGTTTTATTCGCTGCAAACCTTTTGCACAACCCTTACACGATATGTGTAAGTGTTGTTACGGTGTAAGACAAGTGTAACAAATTCGTCAACTGAATTTGAAACGCCAGCTGGTGCAGTTTCAGTTCATTTCGCTCGAATGATCCAAAGATGTGAAAAGCATAAATCATCTACTCACACTTATGTCGAGTCCTCAGTTCTCAACTCAGTATTTTATGCAGAAATCACACAGCTATTGACCCCTATTTTAATGGTAAGTCTTATCGGTTCGATAAAGTCAAATTATTCTCAAAAATGACCTCCAATCTGTTGTTAAATGGGACAAGGAAGTGTTAATTTTACCGTCGGACCTGAAGGAGATTTCAACCACCTTTAAATTTGTTGTTTTTCTTTTCTTTTCTTTTTTTTTTTTTAACTTTTTACGCTCGGTCCTATCGGTTATTATACACGAAATTTCCGATTATCAGGAAAAAAAAAAAAAAAAATGAAAAAAATTTAATATTTAAACAACTTTAGGAGGGGCTCAGTTTCTCATACAACGTTATAGTAAATCGATCTTCCATTTTGGAATCACTCACGTTGGGGTAACTTTGTTTTGTTTTGTTTTGTTTTTTGGAGGACGAGTTATTGCTCTTGTTTTTGTCTTTTTCAAGTTTTCTTCAGTTCTTATGATGGCATCTTCCTCGGAAACTCCAAGAAAGGCTTGATTCAAAAACTTTGCAGAGGATTCAGTTGTTGAATATGCGCAAACAAAAAAGTTAATTGCACAGGATCGATTTACTATAAGGTTGTATGAAAAACTGAGCCTCCCCCCCCCCCCACTAAAATTGTTTAAATGTTGAAATTTTTACAAATTTTTTTGTCGGAAAGTTTAGGGTTTAATCGATAAGATTGGACTGAAAAAAGTAAAAAAAAAAAAAAAAATTGATAATCAGCTAATTTACAGGTGGTGGTAATGTCGTACCGGCGAGTAATTCCAAAATGGAGGATCGGTTTACTATAACGTTATATGAAAAACTGAGCCCCCACTAAAATTGTTTAAATATTGAAATTTTTCTAAACTTTTTTGTCAATCGGAAAGTTTCAGGTGTAATCGATAAGATTGCACTGAAAAAAGTAAGAAAAAAAAAAGAAAGAAAAACAACAAATGTAAAGGTGGTGGTAGTCTCCTTCAGGTCCGCCATTTTACCGATTCCAAAACAAAACGGCTTTCTTTGAATCATCTGAGAAAATTTTTTTTTGCCTTCCAGCAGCATGGCTGATTCTAGCCTCCAAGAGAGTGACTCATTGTGCCTTCTGAGGTTAACGTTTTCCGATGACGTGAAAGGTTCTCTTGAATCAATTGCTAAGACAGCCGCTAGTAAAGTTGGTTCACTGTGTTGTGCGGGACAATTTTTTTATCAGAATGTATCTGACACATTTATAAGTCTACCATGCATTGAATATTGCAGTTATATCTGGTCTGGTTACCCTGCCACGTATTTACAGATTCTAGATAAGCTACAAAGACGAATCTGCAAAGTCATTGGTCCCGACCTGTAATCTCAGCCCGACCTGTAATCTCACGTTGCCATCCCGACCTGTAATCTCACGTTGCCATCCCGACCTGTAATCTCACGTTGCCACCCCGACCTGTAATCTCACGTTGCCATCACCGTAACGTAGCTTTTCTGTGCTTAATTCTAAATATTTTCGTGTTAATTGTTCTGATAAACTTTCCCCTTTGTTAGCTAGACTATATGAATTTAGTGCGGTACTAGAATGGCAACAAGGTCCTATCATTTTTTGAAATGGCTGGATATAATGTTCGATGCTTACAATTTTCGCTTATAGAACTCTCTTCCGGCTTCTCGCATCCCAATCAACATAGATCTTCCCAAAATTAAATGCAATGTTAATCCTTTTTTGTCTTCGTAATTCCTGTTCTTTCTGTTGAACAAGGTTTTTTACTCATATTTTTTCATACTCCGTAATCCTTTAATCCTTTAATCCTGGGATGAAATGATTAAATAAGGTTACACCCACATCCTTGTAAAATGTTACTTGCTTCTGAAATATCGTTGACTTCGTGTGGTTTTAAACTTTTTTTATATTTTTCGTTCATATACGAACGAACTGCTTTGACACCATCATGTTTCCTCAGCTCTGCTCGAACTATGGCCGATGTGTGTGCGCAACGTGCCTGTATTGATCAAGAGCAATGAACCCATCTACAATATTCACCACTTTCGCAGCACGTGACGCACTCATTGGCGTATCGGGGAATCACCGGAGTCCACCACAGAAAGTAATGGTAAACGTGCGGAAAAATTTTCTGTTCAATCAGTCATGGATCGAAAGAGACTCGATGATGCTATATCGCATTCTTTATTTTCTGAAATCACGTTTCATCTGTTCATCGGTCGCTACTACCTTGTTATCTTGTTGTTACTTTTTTGTTCTTGTGTTTCTCTTATTTCTGAATTATGCATCCAACCGTCTCGTGATTTTCAGTTGTCGAGGAATGTAGCACGAAGACGACCACCCCCTGGCAGATGAAGTTAGAAATTTTGACTCATGTACGACAAACTTACGGCCAGTTAACGCACGCAATATACATACAGGCAAGTGTGTGACCGGTAGCGGTTTGGGTCATATGCGTAACATCCAAAGACGGGACACTGGTAATAGAGAAAAAAAAAATTAAATAATGAAACAATGAAAGAGCAATACATAGAAATATTGAAGGACTAGAAATATTAAAATCTAAAGTGACATCGGTAGTGACCAAATTGAACAGAAACAGAGCAGTAGAAGCGGGCGGAATTGTTGTAAGTAAGAAAAAAAAACAGCATCGTAAGAAGAAAAGAGGCCCAAAACTTAATAAACACGAAATTTTTCCACTAAAATGTTTATGTTATTATTAATAGAAAAGATCGAAAAATTTTAAACTATTTTTTAAATTTTCCTAATCCTTTCTAATTTTGATAAAAGAGAGTTTAAAATGGAAAACGTAATCTTAGATAACTGATTTTTGTTCCGGTTACAAACACATTAATTTGGAATTCTTGCAAAATTCAAATAATTGTCGAGTTTTAAGGAATAATTAAAATTTTTTAAAAAATTATTTTTTAATGGTAATTTCTATGTGTATATTAAAGGGTCATTTGTTTCGCAGTTTCTTCCACTTACCGAAAAAAAATTGTACAATTATATCACTTATGATCGCCATACACTTACATTACCTCATCTGTCGATCCGTGAACACATTTAAATTACAGTGGAAAGGTTAAAACTGTTCAACTCCCTGTTTAACAAATAGTTTTAGTCTAAATTTCATTCTATAAATAAGTAATATTTGTGTAAATCTGATTAGTGTAAATCTGATTAATTTAACATTAAATTTGCTAATTTTTCAAAAATAATGTGTCATAGACGTATATATTATTTTTGTAAGATTTTTGAAAGCGAGAATTTACTTTTGTTTACAAAATGTGTTGATCACTCAAAAACGGCCGAAAAATTGAAAACTTAAAAAAAAAAGAAAAAAATTGAAAAATTTTAGATTTCAATTAATATAATTTCTGTTTGAAATTCACCGGAGTATAAATATTGAATTTAATCATTTAGCATTTAATTAATATTAAAATGAAATTTTTAAGAAAACTTTTATTTTTAAAAATTCAATTTAAAAGTTAGTTATCGAAAATAAGTGGAGGCACCTACACGGGAAGCCTTTCATTAGTCCGGTATTGACAAGATTATAGACATAATAAATTAATTGTACATTAGCGTTGATATACCGGAAGTTAGTAGTTTCCATGTTTTTCTTCTTTTTTTTTCTTTTTTTACTGGGCCGCATTTTCGGAATTAAAATTTGCTTACACCTCACCAAATATTATCTGATGAAAAGTTCATTTAAAAATAAAAAATAAAAAATAAATAACAATTTGTGACAGGGTTACAGGGAGATAACCGCGGATTCGAAGTCAGAAATCACTCACGAGCCTAGTTTATTATAACCCTGGAAAAATAAACATCAATTAAAGTAACATCGCTACTAATCATGGGTATATCATACCCGATTTTGAAAATATCAAAAACTATTAAATATAAATCTTTATTTAAAATACAGGGTGTCCCAAAAAATGCATACACATTGGCTGTCATTATTTTGTTCAGGTACTGAATCAGGAAAATAAACACAAGCAGTTTAATTATTGGCTATTTACAATTATTTAAAATATAATCAAAATGCAGTGAAAAAAACAATGAAATGATACTTGTAAATATTTTTATATTTTTAAAATAATAAACACCAAGTTTACAATTATTTAAAATGTGTATACATTTTTGGGGACACCCTGTGGTTTACATGCAGACACTTCAAAATTTGTACTTTATGTTAACATTAATAGGAACTGAAAAACATTATTTAGTTAAGAAAATCAGGTACTGAAAATTTAATTAAATTATCATTAAAATGGAGTACTATATACCCATGGTTAGTTTTTTCGGGTTAATACTTCATACTAGGTACATTTCCCAATTCGCTGAAAAAACAGTATATCATAAAGAAAATATGCCCCAAACTTAATAAAAACAAAATGCTATTATTAAAATGTACGACCAAAGTATTTTTAATTATTTTAACTTTTTTAAAAAATTCTTTCTAACACGTATAAAATTTAGATTGAAAACCTTTTTTTTTTTTGTCAGCGGGATGTACAGATTTTTACCAGAGTCTACTATGGACAGTCAGTCAGTTAAAGTGCCATAATTGATACACGCTTGGGCGATCATGTCTTGAAAGAGATATAACTGACTGGACAGAAGATTATCCCGCAGTAGGTTGCCATTGCTTTCTGCGGTAGACTGGTTGCCGACCAAGGCTATTGAACCCAATCTGTCCTGTTATTTAACCCATAACTGGTAGGACTAGACGGGTTAATACCTTTCCCAAGGGTATTTGCGCGTAAGTGAATGCAGTGAATTCGGCTGGAATTCGAACTCGGCCCCACGATTTCTCTTTCCGAGTCGATATCCACTATGGAACAACGTAATCATAAACTCTTTTGTTTCCGGTGAAAAGCACATTAATTTGGAAATTCTTACAAGAGTCAAATAATCGTCGGATTGTAATGAAGCTTCAGAACTTATTCAAAAATGAATGAAATTATTTTTAAAATTATTATTTTTAGAAAATGTTAGTATTTTTTAAATTTTTTTTTATATCTGTTACTCCCATCTACGTAATTTCATGAAATTTTAGAAATTTAATTTAATTTAATACTGATGCGAGACTTTGTTTTATTAGTTAAACGTAAGACTCCTTAGGGAATGTAAATCATCTATTCTTTTTCAATCAGATACAACTTTCTCGAAAATCTGGTATTTTTTTTTCAAAATCCAACAGCCATTGCAAATAATCACTTCAAATTTTATAGTAGGTATAGTTTCATTATTCTTTTAACTAATTGTGAATGTACCTCCACTAATTCGTGGTACCTAAGTTTTAAAAAAATGACTTTAAAAAAGAATTGAAAAGGCTTTCATTTTAGCTTTAACAAAACTTTAAAAGTTTTCACGATAAAATATTGTTTTTATTAAATTTGGAGATTTTTTTTCGTCATGTTAAGTCATTTTTTATCTAATGTTTACGAAGTATCTACTATAAAGGACCATTAAAAAATTCTACTTTATTTTTTTATTTAAATTTTTTTTTTAAACACACGAGAATTAGCAACATCTAAAGACCTAAAAAAGCTAAAGGATTAATATCATAAGCATCATGATAGCAGTTATTAATAATGAAAACCAAAATGAAAAATAAGATATTAAAAAATAATAATAAATAAAATACTATAACATTTAATAAATTACTGAGCTCCGTCTTTCATGAAATTTCAATTCATTATTATCTCAGTTATTAAAGTTTTAAATTAATTTAAGAAAATTCGATATTATCTAAAATATTAATTTTTCAAAAAGCATCTTCAAATGTAAGGCTATAATGATAGAGTAACTAAAATTCAATAAAATATTAAATAATTGATGAAAATACTGTGTCAATTTTTAAAAAATTACTATGTAGCTAAAAGCCAAAAACAAAACGTTCAATTAGGTTTCATAAATTTATGTTAATTCTGGTCCAACATACTTAGTTTGTCAAGTATCAAAAAGTCAAAAAAATTAAAACCTTCGTCTTTAAGAAATGTCTGTATACTACATTTCATGTTATAAGCAAGTAATACTTGTTTCAAATCAGTTTAATTAAATTTTAAATTTGATAAGTTTCTTCAAACAACATGTCACAGATTAATATTTTATTTTTTGCCAGGTTTTTAAAACCGAGAATTAACTTTTATTAACCTAACAATATATGACATGTGAAAAATGGCCGAAAAGCTGAAAATTCAAAAAAAGTTGAGATTCCAGTCAATATAATTTCGTTTTGAAATACACCAGAGTATTTTGCTTGCTGAAAATGGCACAGTTAATCATTTAGCTTTCAATTAAAAATAAAATGAAAGCTTCAAGAAAGTTTTTTTCATTTTTAAAAATTTATTTTAAAACTTAGCTATCGAAAATTAGTGAAGGTACCTATTTGATATAATATAAAAATTATAGCAATTATAAAATCGCTTAATAATTATTTATACCTATTTATACTGAGACTCATGTATTGCAATTAATCCATAATAGTATTTTAAATCTTGAAATCATAATTATTTTTGGCAAATGAATTTTTAAAAATTGTCTCTAAATTTTTTATTGTCTTCATTCCGCCTAACCTGTTAACCTAATCCGCCACAGTTATGAGGCTTGCCGCACGATATGAGAACCACTGGCTTAAGTAGAAACATTTTCATTGCACTACCTATGAAGCTAAGTGCATAGCGAATGCGAACTTTATCAGACAATCAGTTTAATGAGCCACATAACAAAACTCATAATCGGAATTCTAACAGAACGTGCAGCAAAATCAGATTTTATATTAACTGCTAGCGGGTTTAAGACATGCAGAGTTGCTCCCCTTGCACAAGTAAATCGCTTCATCATGAACGTCATTTCTAAAGCGAAATCAATTTTTATGAATTTATCTTCAAGTATATTGCAAACGGTTTTAAATAAAAGACTTTCATTTAGATAATATGTATGATTTCAATTTTTTTTTTAATTAATTATCAGTATCGTCTTTGCAGAGATTCTTACCCAATGAAACGATGCTCTTTTTTTTAATCGATGCCAATATCAAATGAAAATCGTTCTTTATCAACACACAAACGTCTTCATCCAAAAATTCGTTAAAAATAAAGGGTATGCAAAAATGCTCAACACATAATAAAAACAAAATTTTATCGTCAAAGAAATATCAAAGGATTTTTTTATGTTACATTTTTTCATCCTTTGTAGGAGTTTGTAAATTATGGTTAAAAATCTTGTTTTTTATGTCTCAAAGAGAAAACTTAAATTTCTACGGAAAATGTTTTCACCTCTTTGACAAACACACTTAGATTTGGAAATTCTTGCAAATTTTCAGATAATTTTCTGATATTGTTGAAGCCTTCAAAATCTATTCGGAAATGAATTAACTTTTAGAAAATGTAAATAAAAATATTTTTTAGATCACAAATGTTTAAAGATATTTCGAGAAATTCATTTTTTTATCGCTTGTATTTAAATTATCCTTGAGAGTCAAACAGAACCCTCAGTTACAGAAAGTCTAACTTGAATTGTAAAATAAAAAATGTAATAAAACTGACTCGTTTTTCAATAAGAAAAGTTTTTAGTTCTTTTATAAATAAAAAAACAATATAAATACGATTTTGTTGAAAAAAATTCTATGAATGATTAATTTTACAAGAACCTTTATTCAATTTTTTAAAAAAATTATTCGGATAATTTATTTCATTTTAAATCTTTTTAAAATTATGTATTAATTTGTAGCAGTAAATTGATATTCTTATTAAATTAAAATTATATTTATTAATTTTAAATGAAAAACGCAATGCAGTTCAACGACACTTATTATTTTAAAATGAATTTAAAATTTTGTGTGTGCGTTGTTACGAGGATGCATTTATATATAAAAATAATATAAATGATCTCTAAATAGTTGTAGTAAGGGATTCTATTGAGTCCTACTTGTTATTAAAAAAAGTTTTAATTCATGAAGTAGTCGTAAAAATAAAGAAATTAGAACTAGAATGTTTGGAAGGTGTTAGAATGTCCGAGAAAATTCGAGTAAAATCTAGAGAATTCTAAAGGATTCTAGAATATGCAAATTAGGTGTTAGCCCCTATAAAAATAGGTTTTGGGAAGAGAGTAGTCACTTGTTAACAGGATTTGCTGACATTATCAACTCCGGCTCGATTCGTGGATCTGTGCATTCAGCCGAGATAATCTCTAAGAAAAGTTGCCGACCAATTAAAACCTGAAAGAGAACCTCATGGAACTACATGGGTAAATAGGTATTTTTGACTATTTCATTGACCATACTGGAAATTATTCTTTATATACACATTTAAGGATTTCCAAAAAGTACAGCACTTAAACTGCTTCGTTAACTTAACTGGGTAAAGATACTGACCCTTCCTTCCCCTTCGTATCACTTCGCCTGATAGTAGTAAAATATACGTTTCTGTTTTGAATGCAAAAAATTATAAATTTTGTATATATATTATTTGGTGTTTATCGTAAATTAAATATTTGTATGTGATTTAACTCTGAGTTTTAGTCAATCATTTTTTTTTCTTTTGTTACACTTAACATCGTAACAGTGTAAATTTTTTCTAATAAATACGTAGCATTATCGAAAAATAAGAGAGGTACCTATAAAAAATTTAAAATTTATTTTAATTTTCGAATATTTTTTCAAGAAACGTCTTCGTAAGTGAGGCTATGAAACCAAAGTAGCTAAACGTCAAAAAATATTAGATTGTTTAAAATATTTGAAAAAAAAAAGATTACTTATATATATATAAATGTCGTCTACGTTGTATTCGTTACGTAGTTTTTTTTTCAGTTAAAAATCTCTACTCATCCGTATTAAAAATGTTTGGCGATATTTGAAAATAAAAATAAATAATATTTGTTTAAATTCATCTTTAATGAAACTTAAAATCAACTAATTTTCCTCAAGCACATTTTTAGAAAGTATTTTTTATTTAAAAAAAACAAAAAAAAACAAAAAAAAATGATGGTTATGTTGTGCTATAAATCAAAATCAGTATGGATGAATTTATATATTTTACTGATAATGAAAGAAATGGTTTCTAATCATTTTAATTTTGGTTTGGAAATATACCAGAACATCCTACTAATAAAGTTTAAAAAATGTTTTTTAAATTAATTTTAAACTTAAGTATCGGACATTTAGGAATATATCTCCCCCACCCACCCACCATATATATAATCATGAGCCATTCTAAACATTATATTTTGGCTTCAATTTCAGGTGAAAATAAAGACCAAAATTCTCCAACATTTGGATAATTTTTTATTAAGTTGGTTCTAAGCTTCACGCAGTGTGACGTCATAGAACCACATTACAAATTTATGCACTGCGTTTGCTATTTTTGGTAACTGTTATCGTTGCTTAGCAAAATTTTCTGTCAACACAAAATAAAATCTTCTTTGATGGTGGATATTTTTATGTTAACGTCCTTGTAACCTCTCTGAAGATGGCTCATGTGAGCCGAAAGCTTAGAACCAACGTAATAAAAAATTATCCAAATGTTGGAGAATTTTTGTCTTTATTTTCAACTGAAATTAAAGCCCAAATACGATGTTTAGAACGGCTCATGATTAAACATAATAAACATTCATTGTCTCTTATACTTAACAGTATATGTTTAGAAAAAAAAATATAAAACTTTCCTGCATGGCTGATGTTAGTCTCCTGGAGAGCAACACACTGTGCCTCCTTGACCTCGCTCTTTCAATCGACCTGAATTGGAACGACTCTATTAAATTTATGGCTGCTAGGAAGGTTGGGTCACTGTGTAAGGCCAGACAGCTTTTCTCGTCAGAATCCATCAAACACATTTACAAATTTACAATTCGCCTGTGCCTTGATTAATATTGCTATATCTGGTCGGGTGTTCCTGCTATTCCTCACGAGGTTCTTGTCAAAATCCAAAGAAGCATCTGCAATATAAACGGCCTCGATTTGATATCCGGACTTCAGTCACTTTCTCACCAGCGTGATGTTGCTTTCATCTGTCTTTTCTACAAATATTTTCATGGCAATTGCGAAGAGGATTTTTTCCTTGGTTCTCCCACCACACGAATTTAAGAGTGCTATAGGATGTGCGTTGTGGTGCATTGGATATCGGCTCGGAACGAGAAATCGGGGAGCCGAGTTCGAATTCCAGCTGAATTCATTGCATTCACTTACGCGCAAATACCCTTGGGAAAGGTATTAATCCGTCTATTCCTTCCAGTTATGGGTTAAATAACAGGACAGATTAGGTTCTATAGCCTTGGTCGGCAACCAATCTACCTCAGAAAGCAATGGCAACCTACTGCGGGATAATCTCCTGCCCAGTCAGTCATGTCTCTTTCGAGACATGATCGCCCAAGCGTGTATCACGTATGGCACTTAACTGACTGACTAGATAGGTATCTAAGTTGCACTCTTTTACCGTTGAAATAGTTAAATGTAATGGCACTTCTACTCCAACAGTTTCTTTTCTCGCACTTCCCACCTTTAGAACTCCTTTCCGTTTAATTGTTTTCATGACTGCTAAAGTCTTCAAAAATTTAAATGCAAGGTCAACTGCAATTTTCTATCTTCTTAAATCCAGTTCATCTTTTATCCTTTATTCAATACCCTCTGTACCTAGTGGTTTTTCACATTGTAATTCCCACTGTGCACTAGTGGCGGCCCTGCCTTGGTTGGGGTGAAATGATCTATATATAGATAGATAGATAGATAAGGACTGAAATTATAACGAGAATGGCATATATTTTCGAAGCTCTTGAAAATTGAAAATGTAACTTTTTTTTTTACCTGTATGAAATTTTGTTATTTTTGCCCCTATTTTAACGTAAGCATGAATTTTTCTTCGTATTATTATTATTTAATTTAGTCGTTTCTCCTTTAATAATCTTGATTGATTAATAAACTATTTTTCTTATTCATTTTTAATTGAAAGCTAAATAATTAAATTCATTATTACCAGTAAGCAAAATACTCCAATGTATTTCAAACAAAAGTTTTATTGATTGGAATCTAAAATTCTAAAATTTTTTAATCTTTCAATTTTTCGGCCATCTTTGAGTGATCGACTGATTTGTAAACAAAAGTTAATTCTCGGTATTAAAAATATTTCAAAAATATGATATAGATCTGTGACATATTATATTTAGAAAATTAGCAAATGTAATGTTAAATTAATCTGAAAAGAATACAAATACACAAAAAAGTAAAAATTATTTTAGAAATACAAAGGCACGATGATATGTATTAAACTTTTTAATTTTCTAGAGGTAAAGATATTATTTACTTAATAAGTTAATGAACTCATGACAACAAATCAAGAGCTTATCAAATTAAATAATGTCATATTCTATTGCATTTTTTATTTTAGTATTGGGAGTAAATTTTCGAAAATAAATGCAAAATATTTAAAAAAAATAATAGATGATTTACATTCCGCAGTGAGTTTTTCGTTTTACGAATGAAACTAATTATCCCAACAAAATTTAATTTCTTAGCATTTCATGAATTTACTTGGAGGATAACAGATGTTAAAAACATATTTTCACCCAGATTTCTTTAAAATAATAACTTCAAAAATAGTTTCAATTATTTGTAAATAAGTCCTGAAAGTTCCATTAAAATTCAACAATTATTTAGTTTTTACAAGAATTCCCAAATTAATATGTTTGTCACCGGATAAAAAAAACTCAGTTATGTAATATGTTTTCTATTGAAGACTCTTCTAACGATTTAGCTCCTCGCTAACTAAAACCAAAACAAGGATTTTATCAAAATTTCGAACGTGTTAGAAAGGATTAAAACATTTTAAAAATAATTAAAAATACTTTGATCTTTCCTCTTAATACTAACAAAAACATTTTGATGAAAAAAGTTAATATTTATTAATTTTGGGACCTTTTTTCATACTATGCTGTTTTTTCAGCGATTTAGTTTCTCTTTGAATTCCAGTCGCGTCTCTTCTTCTTCTTCTTCTTCTTCTTCTTCTTCTTCTTCTTATTATTATTATTATTATTATTATTATTATTATTATTATGTCATTTTTCATCATATTTCGATTTCTGCTTTGGTCTCACTACCAACCAAGTCTGCGGGGAGACCTAAGGCAGGTAGTGGCGTGTTGTTATGGCTCCATTTCATGTTTTTCTATCTTCCCTATCATCCCCAGCATTACATAGATAAAGTTTTCCTTAGTGTGTGGGCTGTACTTAATAAGACAATTTTTTGTATATCTCTTAAGCTGGGGTTTCCAGGGATTCTTTCAATGTGTTGTTTTGTTCCATTTTTTATCATTCCAAGTGCACCTACTATCACTGGCACAACTCTTGTTTTCAATTTCCACATTTTTCTATTTCAATTTCCAGGTCTTTATATTTTGACAGTTTTTCAAATTCCTTGATTGCTATGTTACAATCCGCTGGACAAGCCATATCAATTAATAGACAAGTTTTCTCCTTCTGGTTTTTAACAATAATGTCTGGCCTGTTTGCTTCAATTTTTCTGTCTGTGTAGATGGTGTAATCCCATAGAATGGTTACATCTTCTATTTCTGTAACCGGTGCTGGATGATGTTCATACCAGTGTTTGCCTACAGCTTTTCCATAATGTTTGCATATTGCCCAATGTAAATATTGCCCAACTCTATCGTGGCGATTTTTATATTCATTTGGGGCAAGCACAGAACAGCCTGAGATTAGGTGGTCTATTGTTTCTTGGTGTTTATCACAAAACCTGCATTTTGGATCCATATTATTATGCATAATATTTGCCTGAAAGTTTCTCGTGAAAAGACTTTGGTCTTGTGCTGCAAGAATAAAGCCTTCAGTTTCAGACTTTAATCCAGATGCACGTAACCATCGATGAGTATTAACTTTGTCAACATTGGATTTATTGGCACGTACTGGATATTGGCCATGCAGAGGTTTGTCTTGCCAGCGCTGTTTCATCTGTTCAAGAGCTTTATCTTTAGCTTTCATTTTCATATTCTTTGCCGCAATAGCCGGCTCTTGGCTTCCGTTCTGCTTTTCTACAGAATCTACTAACTGTAAATCTTGTTTGAATTTACTGCCTTCTTTTATTATTGAATATTTTTTCTTTCTTTCTTCATGTTGCCTTACTAATTGTATCATCCAATCCTTTGTTGTTTCTATGTATGTTAGTAAGCCAATAGTTGTTGTCTTGTATGACAATTCCAGCTGAATAAGACCTCTTCCACCTTCTTTACGGGGTATGTATAGACGGTCTACATCAGCCTTTGGATGATGCATCTTATGCTTAGAAAGAAGCTTTCTTGTTTTAGCATCCATTCGCCTGATGTTCGTTTAGAGTCCAGTTTAAGATGTTAAAGCTATATTGGACAACTGGGATTGCAAGGCTATTAATGGCCATAACTCTGTTCTGTGAATTTAATTCAGTTTTTAATATCATTCGTAGCCTTCTATAGTACTCTTTACGCACTATTTCTTTCATTTTTTTATGGTGAATGTTTTCACTCTCATTTACACCTAGGTATTTATAAGCTTCTTCTGGTTTCAATTCTTTTATTGTTACAGCAGGGTCTAGGCTAATTGAGGATGTTTCTTGTATTGATCCACGTAAAACTGTAGCTTTAGCACATTTATTCAAATTAAATTTCATTCCAATGTCTTCGCTGAAGCATTTTACAGTTTGCAGAAGACCTTCCAGCTCATTATCATTCTTAGCATATAACTTCAAGTCATCCATGTAAAATAGATGGCTTATTTTCTTTTGTCCTATTTTATAACCACATTCTGTCTTATTAAGTTGACTGGTTAGTGCTATTAATGATATGCAGAATAGTAAGGGAGATAAAGAATCACCTTGAAATATACCTCTTTTGATGTTTATTTCATCAGACTTATAGGTTCCATTTATATGATTGAGGTAAAGGGTTGTTTTCCATATAGACATGCACTGTTTGATGAAATTGATGATGACGGGCGATATCTTGTATATATTTAAAGTCTTTAAAATCCAGTCATGTGGCACACTATCGAATGCCTTTCGATAGTCTATCCAGGCTGTACTAAGATTTTTCTTTGTACTGTAGCAGTTTTCCAGGATCATTTTGTTAATCAGCAATTGGTCTTTACAACCATAACAGTCACGTTTGCACCCTTTTTGTTCAAGCGGTATCATGTCATTTCTTTCTAAGAATAAATATGTCTGTTTTGTTAAAATAGATGTTAATAGTTTATATGTTGTCGGAAGACATGTAATTGGTCTGTAGTTTTTCGGGTTGTTTGTGTCACCATTCTTGGGTAGAAGAAATGTAATTCCTTTGGTCATCCATGCAGGAATTTTAATGGGATCGTCAACCATTTCTTGAAGTTCTTTGGCTAGTTTTTTATGTGCTGCATTTAAATAATATAGCCAAAAGTTAGGAATTTTACCTATTCCTGGGAATTTCCAATTGTGTGCTTTTTATAGTACAAATTTAACATCATCTTCTGTAATTCCAGACAATGTCTATTCGGGTTTATTTTACATTCGTTCTATCTATTGCGTAATCCAATGTACTTCCTTGTTAAATTCTTTAGGGCAAGCCCATATCTTTTCCCAGAACTGTGTGACTTCTTCCATTCTGGGGGGTACTGTCACTTCAATTCTTTTTTTACCTATTTCCCTGTAAAATCTCTTTGTATCAGTCTGAAAAATCTTGTTTTGTCTGTAAAATCTTGCTCTTTTTTCATAGCGTCTTATTCTTTGAGCCTTCAGTTGGATTTTTTGCTTTATTTTTTCTTTATTTGATAAGACTTCATTTACACTCCTGATGTTATATTTTTTTTTCGGCTCTTCTGCTTTTCCTAGTTCTTACATTTATTCCTCTACTCAGTTCATCCAGTACTGATAGTTCGCTTCTTCTTCTTCTTCTTCTTCTTCTTCTTCTTCTTCTTCTTCTTCTTCTTCTTCTTCTTATTATTATTATTATTATTATTATTATTATTATTATTATTATGTTGTCATTTTTCATCATATTTCGATTTCCGCTATGGTCGCAATACCTTCCAAGTCTTCGGGAAGACCTAAGACAGGTCGTGGTGTGTTGTTATGGCTCCATTTCATGTTTTTTCTATCTCCCCTAACATCCCTAGCGTTACATAGACAAAGTTCTCCTTAGTGCGTGGGCTGTACTTAACAAGACAATTTTTTGTATATCTCTTAAGCTGGGGTTTCCAGGGATTCTTTCAATGTGCTGTTTTGTTCCATTATCATGCTATTGCATTGAAGCAGTTTTCCAAGATCATCCTGTTAACAAGTAATTTTGTCTTTATATTCGTAACAGGCACCCTTTTTGTTCAAGTGGTAGTATGTCATTTCTTTCTAAGGAGAAATATGTCTGTTATGTTAAAATAGATGTTAATAGTTTGTATGCTGTCGGGAGGCATGTAATTGGTCTGTAGTTTTTCGGGTTATATGTGTCACTATTCTTGGGTGGAAGAAATATAATTCCTTTGGTTAACCATGCAGGAATTTTAGTGGAATCGTTAACCATTTCTTGAAGTTCTTTGGCTAGTTTTTTATGTGCTGTATTTAAATAATATAGCCAAAAGTTAGGAATTTTATCTATTGCTGGAAATTTTCAGTTGTGTGCTTTCTTCAGTGCGCATTTAACATCCTCTTCTGTGATTCCAGTCCATGTCTGTTCTGGTTTATTTTTCATCCGTTCTATCTCTTGCGCAATACAGTCTGCTTCTTTGTTATGTTCTTTAAGACAAGCCCATATTTTCCCCAGAACTGTATAACTTCTTTCATTTTTGGTGGGAAATATAACTTCAATTCTTTTTTTACTTATTTCCCTGTAAAATTTATTTGCATCGGTTTGAAAAATCTTGTTTTGTCTGTAGAATCTTGATCTTTTCTTACAGCGTCTTATTCTTTAAGCCTTCAGTTGTATTGTTTGCTTTATTTTTCCTTTATTGATAGAGCTTCATTTTCATTTTTAATATTGTATTTTCTTTCAACTCTTCTGCCTTTTCTAGTTCTTACATTTATTCCTCTTGTCAGTTCATCGAGTACTGATAATTCACTTCTAAGTTGTTCGATTTCTTTTTCTATTTTTCTTTTGCAAGATGGATCTTCATGTCTGCGAGACTGCCTTGTTTTTAATTTGATGTTCAATTTGTTTGTTGCTACTATTGCTGATGCATATATTGCTTTCATTGAGATTTAGATGAGTGTTTTCTTTATCCAAAATTAATTTGAGTGCTTCATTGTGTAGCTTAATAATTTCGATGTTATGCTTTGTTGATTTTTAATTTTGGGAGTTGTTCTCGTTCCTCTATTGCAATATATTGTATCTGACTCATATGATTCTTGATTTCTTCCTTGGCTTCTTGTGTACTGTTCTTGTTTTCCGTAAAACAACGCTATAAGCAAAATAATTTAGAGAAAAAAATGGATATAATTTCAAAAATTAAACGCTCAGAACTCAGAAAAGGAGTCAATTAAGATGAACAGAAATGGAATCTGCTCTCATCAGAATATTAACCGAGTTGTGTAAAACTTAAAAGTCCTTATGCATAAAATTTTAATGTTCAATCTAGTGATCTCCTGCTGTCTACAGTTGTTCATGCTTCTAGCGTTCCATAATCCAAGAATTAATTTTTGTTTGTTGCAAACAGTTGCAGGACAACGGTCCGGTGTCACCTGTCGCTCATGTCTTTCCATTCCGGGTGAGGAATAAATTCTAAGGAAGTTTGATTCCTTTACGCCGTTAACCAATCATAAACAAGAGAAAGAATAACCAACCAATTACAAACAAGACCACTTCCACAATGTCGCACCATATCTATATAAACGTCCAAAGAGTCTGAGCTCCAGGACCATGGATTAGTTTTAAAGCTTTCATTACACCCGAGCAACGCCGGGTTATACTGCTAGTAATTAGATAATTGAAAAATTCTCGGCATGGATCCTTGTCTATTTAATGCTACTTTTTACACATCTTTACCTTGGTACTGATCAGTCAGTAGAATTTCAAATAACTGTCCGAGGTTCTTCACGGGATTCTCTTTGACTGTCAGGATCACCGCCAATGCTGAAGGGAATCTCTCTGACAGAGCCTCTGAGTAATGATGAGTCCCGGCTTTTCTTGGGTTTAGCCTACATTTTCGCCAACATGAAGAGCATATTGTAGCGCTGCAGCAATTCATCCACAGCGACCCTAGACGGGAAAAGAATGGTGATGTAATCTATGAAAGATCTGGAAGGAGAAAAGACCACTTGTTTTTTTCCTTATCACTGCTCTTGCTGGTTAGTTTCACCCTGTAATATGAGTTTCATAGACATAAGAAAAAGAAGTGGGGAAACCACACACCCCATCTTGATGCCGACCTCGAGGGCCTGTCACTTGTTGGTGTAGTTACCCCCAGTGAATTGCATAAACGCTGCTCTGAAATATTCCATTATGATTTCCCTAACATTGCGAGGGAAAATTAAACGTTTGAGGAACATTCAAATTTGATCATAAGGAACTGATCTAAACGCAATCGTGAGATCAAGCCAAATTACACGAAGCTCAGTTTTAATTTGTTTCGCTGATATGATTGATTTCCAAATCATGTATCAATGCTCCAGACAGCAGGGAAAGCCAGATATCTCAGCCTTCTGAATAGTTGTGTTTCTATAATGGTTACCTAGCAGGAAGTTCATCAACAAATATATTTCCCCTCTACATTCAAGAGAGAAAGAGGGCGGAGATTTGCAATGATTTTTGCATACTTTTCATTAGGTATCCAAATATCATCGAACAGGCACCATTCTTGGGATAAATATCTTCTTTCCAAGTTCTCTATAAGAGGGTGGTGAGTTGCTTAAGAACGTTTGGATAATATGGGATTTGCGGACGAAATCCCGAACTTACCTCAGCTTTAGTCCAATGTTATAAAACATCACCACTGGATTTTGGGACCTAGAAATGTCATTCATATGAAAAATTGGAACGTCTTTCCAAGCATCAAAATACGTCATCCTCGGGAGGTATTCAAATCCTCCTGTAGTAGGCTGATTTTGATTAAGTGTGACAGCTTTCTATTAAAAGCGTAAAATTATTGTAATCATCTCCGAGGCCATGGCCTTTTCTACCAATATATATATATATATATATATATATATATATATATATATATATATTTGGAAGAAAAGGCCAAGGCCTCGGAGATAATTTTACAATATATATATATATATATATATATATATATATATATATAGGAAGGAATATTAATAAAAAGTTTTGAATTTAAAAATGTACTTTTTTTGGACAGTATTTGTTTATTTTTATTATTGTATTTTATATTTCAGACCGCCGTCGGTCCTCCATCAGAAACGAGTGATTTTTAAATTTGAATTAGAAACGTATTTCACGATAGCGTCCGAATATTTTTTTGTGTTTACATCATGTGGTGTGTTTGTTCACAACATGCGGCACTCCGTAGAGAAAGTCTGTTTGTTTGAGATAAAAATTTCTTGGAATATCTGAAAAAAAAATTTTAGCTATTGAAATATTTGTTAAGATTCAACACACCTAAGTCCCTATTTAACCCTAGCTTGTGTGTATTTAATTTTAAAATCCAGTATTTTTCTTTCTTTCTGCGTGTGTATGTAGAACTAAAATTGGAGTCTATTAGTAAACATTTGCAATTTTCTAAAGTATGATCAGGTTGATTAAAATGGGCTGCAATTGGGGAGTATACATTTTTTTGTCCAGAAAATGATCGCCCAAAGCGGGTATCACGTATGACACAGAACTGACTGATTAGCTAGATGTTCACACATTTTCTTTAGTGTGTCAGAAGCATTCAATTCACTAAAGAAAGAATACAAATTGCCAATGTGTGAAAAAATCTCTGTACTCTTTGTCAGTTCAAAGATTCGAGTGTCCAGAATGAGGAGGAAAGCTTCCACCTTGAACTTTTTGGTTTAACTGAGAAGTACCTTTTTTGCTGGTCCATTATATCTATTAAGATAGACACTTCGTTTTTGTTCCCGTTTTTTCCGTCAATTTAATCAGCATCTTGGAACATACACTTGGCTTTGAATTCATATTCACTAAATTTGTCTCTAGTTTCCTGGGGTTAGCTTTTCATAGACTCAAACTTCGTGGTAACTAAGATTCTCATATGGTTTGATTCCAGGACATTGCTAGTTTTGCATATTCTTGTCATCGTAAAGAATTGTGAGAAGATAGCTTTTCATAGACTCAAAATTTGTGGTGACAAGGATTCTCACATGTTTTGATTCCAGGACATTGCAAGTTTTGCTTATTCTTGTCATCGTAAAGAATTGTGAGAAGATAGCTTTTCATAGACTCAAAATTTGTGGTGACAAGGATTCTCACATGTTTTGATTCCAGGACATTGCAAGTTTTGCTTATTCTTGTCATCGTAAAGAATTGTGAGAAGATAGCTTTTCATAGACTCAAAATTTGTGGTGACAAGGATTCTCACATGTTTTGATTCCAGGACATTGCTTATTCTTGTCATCTTAAAGAATTGTGAGAAAGACTGTTTTCAGTTTTTCTTGTTTTTGCTCAGTTCTTCTGCCTCTCGCCTTAGATTCTCTTGCCGTTCATTTTCAACCGATAGAGAATCCAGTGCACGTTTTATTATCTCCATACAGAGCATGAACAACTCATGTGCTAACCATTGTGCGTCAGACAGATGCTCGGCCACAAAATATGTTCTTAGGAATGATGCCAATATATTTCAAAATAAAACAAACAAAATATAAATACAGATGCTGCACAACAGTCATATATATATATATATATACATATATATAATATATATATATATGTTATATATAATATATATATATATATATTATATATAATATATATATATACATATATATATATATATAAATATATATCATATATATTTCAGTTCCAACTGTTTCAAGCAGAGGGAATATAAATGCCACACTCATTAGTTTGATGAATCCGTTCATGCAATCTAGAATATCGTTCAAACTTATTTGATGCATTATTGAATGATTGACAACAGCATTTTAATTTTGTTCTCATTAAGAAAATCCACAAGAATGTTTGTTAGATTCTTTGCTCCACGTAAAAAGATGTGGATGAGCATCAAGAAACGTTCTACAGGCTTATATTCTTTAATGTATCTGACAGTAAATGTCAGTTGATCTGTGTGTGAGATATCTGGAGTGGAACCTACAATTATTGAATAATACTTTTACCCTTTTACTTCTTCAATTAATTAAATAAAATCCTCAGAAATACTTGCAGATAAACATGACAGATTCCCTTTCCCAGGATTCCCATACATTTTGTGATGCTCTTCTAAGAAAGAATCAAATTATCTCAACAACTCGGATATACGTAAAAAGTTGTCATTTTTTGCTGACCCAATAAACTGATTTTCCGCACGAAATAGAAAACCTGTAGAGGCAAGAAAGCGAATTACATGAACTACATGTGTCAAGACTTTATGTCAATATTCTTGCTTTGAGCGATGCTTGAGCTTGAATTTGAGTTTTGTTTAATGGCATATCAACCTCTGTGGGTTAGTTAGTACCAAAAAGGTGGGGTTTTAAGCTATTTTTTAAATATTCGGTTAAAGTGAGAAAGTTGATTTAGTCAGATTTTAATGGAATAAAAACCTTGTTTTTATTCTTTTTTATATTAGAGAACTGAACGTGTCTTCTCGTTTTGTATAAAAATGTGTTCTGGTAATAATCTTTCTTCAAAAATGTATTGTAGGTAATATTTTCTTTCAAAAATATATATTTTTTATAAAAGTCTATTTTTATGTATATATTTCTATAAAAGTATATTTTTATACTTTCATAGTGTTTTGACCCACTATGGGGGTTAACTATTTGCCCATAGCTGGGATCCTAACAGGTGCTACCACTCAGGATCAGGGTGAAACTGAGAACAACAGCAATTAAGAGGTGCTTCCATGTTTCTCAAAACCTCCTAATCAGAGGCCTTGCCGCCGGATGCAGTTTACCGTCATGCCCAGGACATTTGGCGATGCAGCTCAAGTAATAAAGAATCTACAATTTCAGTTTCTTTATGTCTTATCAAATATGCTGCCTTGCACTTTCAATTGGTGTCGTGTTTCCAGTCATCGAACCCCGATGTAACAAAGGAAAATTTTTTCTTTGACAATAAGTCATATACAAATCAGAACGAACAACCTTATAATGGCGAATTGATTGACCTTCTATGTTTTGCACACTCGCCATTCCACAGTTACAATACCTTGCCTTCATATTTTTGACTCCAGTTTCTACGTAAGTTTTAAAGTTTTTTTTTTTATCAGAAACTAGCAATATAGCCCGGCGTTGCTCGGGTATAATGAAAGCTTTAAAACTAATCCATGTTCCTGGAGCTCAGACTCAACCTGAAGAATATTTGTGTGAAGTTTGGTAAGAATCGGATAAAAATTGTGGATTTGTATAAAGGACATACAGACAGATAAACAGACACACACACAAACATCTTGCCTTATATATATATATATATATATATATATATATATATATATATATATTATCGATTTTCTGCACTATTGTAAGAACTGCAATCTTGAAACTTCTGAATATTGTTTCTTATGTCTTTGTCTATGAGTGTATGAAATTTGATTAAAATCGGTCCACTCGTTCAATAACCCGATTTTTTTATTATCGATTTTCGATATTTATCGGGGGTACCTCGACACAACACCTAGCTAAGAACACTCGCAGGCGCTTATAGTACAACTGTGTAAATTTTCAAGAAAATCGGTCCAGCCGTTACGGAGTTTATAGGTAACGGACACACACACACACACACACACACACACACACACACACACACACACACACACACACACACACACACACAAAATTCCATTTATAAATAAGTTTAGATATGACATGAGAGCCCACTACAAATTTAGTAATCTATTGTGTTAATATCTTTAATGACCCATAATTCCGGATCTATCACTTGGATTCCAGATTCGGTGATTTCTTTTTGTACAATTTCACCAGTTGCAACATTATACAATGATAATATGTCTGCTGAAACTGGCTAATTGGTTGCAAGGATGGATGGAGAAACGGATGCTATATATGAAGCAACAGTAACAGTGGCTGATATTAAAGAATTGAATACTTTGTCAGAAAGAATGGTATGAGTGGCTGTGTTGAGTCACATGTTAATTTTAGAAAAAATTGTTTCCTCCTTCTCCTCTGAAGCTCTCGTCTTTTTGTGAACATCACTCAAATCATTGTTTCATTTCTGCTGAAAGGATTATTCATCTGGAAATATATAACTTAAATATTTAGTATTTAGTCCCACACCAGGATTATAAGTGTGAGTGCAACAAACCTAAATATTTAAACTTTCTGCTTCCATAATAAACATGTCCCTTCTTTAATTTTACGAACAGTATTTATTCATAGTACAAACTGTGTACCGATTCAAAAAATTACCGAACAAGTACCTAGATCTACCTTAGTGGCGTAGCTAGGGTGTCTGGCACTAATCTAGCCTCGTCTATATATAGGCCTAAAATTAACAATTTTCTTAATTTGCACAATTAACAGGCCAGTTAGAGGGAAGGAGGGACAGGGGAAAACAGCGTGTAACTTGACTGTCCTGAGCAGGTGGATGGCAGAAAGGAGGTTGCGTGGTGTAACAGGAGAAAGCGTGCTAAGAGTCACCAGGGACAGGGAGATGTGGAAAGTCATGATCGCCTACATCCTGAAAGGACAGGCACTTAGAAGCATAAGAATCCTTTCATATATTTACAGACTACCAATACCTAGTAATTAGTACTGCATCATAAATTCATAAACTTAAATGACTAATATATGCTCACCGTACTAAATGTTGTGGCTGAATTTCAGGTTCAGTCACTAATAATCTGTGCATAGCCTTATACATGGATTAATATATAATATATAAATATATCAATAATCAGGTTATTACTAAACTGCGTCTAGAGATTATATGCAAAAGAGGTATTGTTAAATATTTGATGTAAAATTCATAGGTATGTGTTATCCAATGAAATAATTTGTACTATTATGTATAGCGAGTAAGCATGAAAGCAATTAAGTCCCAATTTTCAATTTCAGATTGATATTTAGTATTTTTTCAGTAATTATAGCAATTTTCAGTGCCAAGCGATTATTTGCAAGAACTAGAATTTAGTATTATGGCTCGTACAAAAGAACTAACAATGAATGAAAAGAACTATATAATCAAAGAAATTAGCAAATGAAAGTCTTCGCTTCAAATTTATAAGCATTTGAAAATGGATCATCGAACAATCAAGAAAATATGTCAAATGGGAATTCAACCAGGGGAAAAAAATCTCAGGCTGAATTCAGGAATTTCAAAAGCGGAATCAATCCCATATCCTAAGAGAATTAATAAGAAACTCAAATGTGTCAAGTTCGTTCATATTTGAGGCCGTTGGAGTTCGTATCGTATCAAGGGAAACAAAGTGTAAAGCATTAAGGAAGAAAACCCATTTTAAGAAAAAAAAAACATAAGGAAAGAAGATTGCAGTGGCAAAAAATACATGAAAATAGATTTCAGTAAAGTGTTTTTTACAGACGAATCAAGGATCACCCTCGATGGGCCCGATGGATGGGCTCGAAGATAGGTTTGCATGAAACATGACTCAAGAAAATTTTTTAAACGCCAACAAGTCGGCGGTGGGATCATGATAGGGGCCGGGATTATTGGTGATGAGCTTGTGTGTTTATTTAAAATGAAATACGGGGTTAAAATTAATTCCAAAAGTTACTGTGATTTTCTAAAGCAACATTTCTTTGAATGGCTCGATAACAAATCTTTAGCCAAGCGTAGATCTATGATCTTTATGCAAGACAATGCACCAAGTCATGCATCAAAGTTTACTAAATCCTGGGTGTAAGAAAAGGGATTTGTTGAAGATTCTCTTATGGACTGGCCTTCAAATAGCTGTGACTTGAATCCCATTGAGAACCTGTGGAGCATCCTCAAGAGAGATATTTATTCTAATGGAAGGCAATTCAACAGCAAGTGTGACCTTTGGGAGGCAGTTAAAGTTGCTGCAAACAACTTACCAGCCGCTAAAATTGCAAATCTAACATCAGATGTTGACAATAGGCTGTTAAGAGTTATTTAAAAGAAAGGAGCATTTGTGCAATAAATATTAGGAGGTTCTTCTTATTTTTTGTTTATATATCTTTTATTTTTGAGATAAAATGTTTTTTTATGTTTTTCCTTTAAGAAATTGACGAATTTGTTCTAAAATCTTTTCATATTATTTTTTACATTAGTTTTACAAGGTATAATAATGTAAAAGTATCAAAATAAATAGTTGCAAATAAACTACTGACAGTCAAATTAGTCTGTTTTGTTAACGTAGTATAATTTTTTCTAACCAAACTCAATAGTTTTTTATATCACTATATATTTAAGTTAATAATATGGAGTAGAATCTAAACAACATCATAATAGGACTTTTAACATTAAAGACGCAACTCTTTATAACAATTCATAACTTGTATATAATCTCTAGACGCAGCTTATAAATAGTACTACAGGAGGTCTAATGTTATTTCTACTTTTTTTCGTATTTTCACATTAATGTTTAAATCAAAATAAGTAGATATTTGCAATAACTAAAATTTTATGACAAACACAAATACAATGTCAGTTTTATTAAAAATATCTGAAGAAAAATTTGATTTCTTTGTTGTTGTTTTGAAATGAAGATCGAATGAGAAAATTATTTGTTTTAGTTAAGACAGCTGCATTGCTGTTTTTGTTTTTAAATGAACATCAAAGCTTAGAGAGACGGTAAAAGAAGAAATGAAACATCCAAATACTTCAACGCTAGAGTTTTTAACAATAAGAATAATTTATTTACACATGTAAAAATATAAATATATTAAAATTAGATATTAAAACCAATGTTGATTCAGTCTAGAGGAAATTTAAGAATTAAATCAAACCAGAGTAAAAATAAAAGACAGGATTGTCTCCAAAAGAAAGTCAACAGTCGTTTTAGTCATAAATATCAAAAGAGAGAAATGATATTTTTACTGGCGAGTCTGTGCTAGGGCTGTGCAGAGTCGAATCGTCGGAAGTCAGGGTCAGTTCTTTAATTTTCCCTGTGATAACAGAATTGTTATCTGTAAGGGAGTTGAACAAAACTGGCGAGTCAAACCAGCGCTTCCATTTATATAGATGAGTGGCCTCTTTGAAATAGTCCTTGACGTTTCCGGTGCCTTTTAGCTTAAAAGGGGATATTCACCCACTTTATTTTTTTAATCGAGAACCAACTCAAATGAAGTTTATATTTCTGATATGACATATGTTTTTACTAATTGCAATACGTGTGTCTTGTTGCAGTAATTTCTATGTTTAGTATTTTCTAAAGAGAGGCTTATATAACAAAAATCACATAACATAAACAGATTAGCATGAGACCCCTATACTCCTGAGTCTCCTGGCTGAGTGTTCCTCGGCCTCATGCGTTAAGATGGCAAGGAGAAGATACCCGCCTGCACACGGATCTGAAACGAATTGAGTAGGTACACAAAAATAGAAAGTCGGGGTTAACAGATATTTGTCTTACTTTACTTTTCGTCTAATCAATCTAACATCCTATCCGAATAAGTAGAGTTCTCTTAGCAGTTCCGTCAGATACTTGTACCTTGTCAAGTGATTCTGCATAATCTTTGAAGCATAAGAGCACATCCTTTTGCATTTGTGCTACTCTCTTTGATATCGTTCCTATCATAAATATCACAGTTTTTGTTCCAGTGTCCATGACAAAGCCGTACCTTTCTGGTCCTATTTTCGGTCTCATTATCCTCCTTGCTCTATTCATCAGCATTTGTATCATTGATTTGCTTACGTGACTCATTGAGCTGATTGCCTGACTGAGCAAGAACTTATTTGCACCTAACTCCCTAGGTAATGCTCCAAAGATGAGGTCCTTTGCTATGTGGCCACTGTCTTGTATTTCGTTTACACCTGGTTTGATGCCGAGAATATTTAAGGCTTTGGCCGTTTCTATTTCGATCCCATCTAGTCTTGATGCTTTCTTACTGTTCAGCATGTCCAGAGCCAATCTTAATTCAGATTTAGATATCCACGGCCCTTCTATATTATCGTCTTTTGTGCGTTTATCTCTCTTATCATGAAATAATTCCCTTACGATTTGGCTGCTTCTTTGTAATCATCAATGTTCCTTGTATTGATTTTATATAGCGTATTAACTTACATATTATTTATCCTATTAATTGTCTTATTTTGCTGCGCATATTCTTTATCACTTTTGCTCCTTTTTTTTTTTTATTTCCGGGTACTTTTCTACGGATGTGCGTTGTGGTGCAATGGCTACCGACTCGGAACGACAAATCGGGGTGCCGAGTTCGAATTTCAGTTGAATTCCTTGCATTCACTTACGCACAAATACCCTTGGGAACGGTATTAATTCGTATCTTCCCTCCAGTTATGGGTTAAATAATAGGACAGATTGGGTTCTATAGCTTTGGCTAGCAACGTCTACTGCAACTGTAATAGCAACCTATTGTGGGATAATCTTGTTGTGGTCTCTGACTGAATGTCTTGACTGATTGATGGTTTGCCACCGAAAACATAAATTACGTGGTCGGCTTTCAACGCAAACTTATTTTGTTTGGCTCCAAGAACCATAGACATAGTTTCAACTTTTTTTGTCCAATCGTCAACCAGAATAACTAAACTTATTTTGGATTTTATTTTATGAGTAATTTCTACAGAAACTTGTTTTTAGTTATTCTGATCCGATCCTATGGGTGCACATTTTTCTACTTTTTGGGTTTTAGCTATTCACTGTAAAATACTGTCCTCAGATGGACACACAAACACCCTGAAATATTGATTTTTGGGGTTTCCGGTGGAAATGCTGAGCAGGGCAGCATGCTGTTTTCAGATTTCTGGCACAGTGAATTGTGTCATTTTTTTTTGTTTTCTAAACTAAAACAGTTGGTAATTAAACAGCCTAATTAACAGTCATTTTTTTTTTATAAACCACGATGTGAATGGGAGCCAGAATAACAAAATCAATAATTTTTAGCAGAGTTCACTCATGCTGTTAGGAATGAAAACAATACAGTCGTCGAACAGTGTTCTTACAAAGCAATATGATATAAATTAAAATTATAAGTTTCCACTGGAGATTAATAAAGAAAGAAAATTCTAATACAACTCGGTTAATATTCTAAGGTTTAAGTTTACTTGACTGTTTCAAATGTCGATTGCTCACCTATCGGTCGGATGTTAGAATAAAAAGCGAAATTCACTTCGTTTTGTTTATCTGTTTATTTTAGCGTGACAAAACAAATACAAAAAACATAGTCTTTTATATAATTATTAGATTATTTGAAAAAGAAAAAACGTTAAGGAGACAACTCTGTAATTAGTTAAATTCCAACTACATTTAAAAGTGAATATTAGCTTGTTTTTTAGTAATCCTCAAATTAGCAGAAGCCTTGCATAAAATGAATTTTGAACTAAGGTACATAAAATTAAAAAAAAAAACATTTTCTCGTAAAAAGTGTAGAATTATTTATGAGAGAAGTGAAAAAGAAATGAAAATATTTATAATTTTTGACGAAATCATTTCTACATTAAAATCTAATGATTTTTAAAAACAAGTATCATTATTTTATGGGTAAAAATTCTTGTACTTTCTTGTAATCTTTCAATGCTGGAATGATTTTTTTTCAGTTTTTCATGAAAAAAAGAAACATAAAAAACATCATAAAATCAGAAACTTACCATCCCAGTTAGTATAAATATGTAAGGACTAGCAGTATAGCTTTAATGAAAGCTTTAAAACTCATCCATGGTCCCGGAGCTCAGACTCTTTGGACATTGGCACGAAAGACTAAAAAGCAATAGTTGTTTCCAGTTAAAGCGACACCGTAGACTGAAAGAAAAATGAATGGATGTAAGTCAAATTTTGATTTCCTGGTATCGATATCAAATAAGTTTTTTTCGTCGTAAACTGAATTTTGAAGGCTAAATAAGTCCTCTGAGTAAATGGTATCTTGGCTGAAGCTAAGAATTACAATTATACCTACTTAGAGCCAAACTCGAAGCAAAAACTAAAATAAAAGGGCTGAAAAACTGGTTTTGATCAGACCGGGTATCTTGCCTTTTATATATATTATCGATTTTCTGCACTATTGTAAGAACTGCAACCTTGAAATTTCTGAATATTGTTTCTCATGTCTTTGTCTATGAGTGTATCAAATTTGATTAAAATCGGACCACTCCTTCTATAACCCGATTTTTTCGATTATTGATTTTCGATATTTATCGGGTGTACCTCAACACAAAAGCTAGCTAAGAACACTTGCAGACGTTTATAGTACAACTGTGTAAATTTTCAAGAAAATCGGTTCAGCCGTTACGGAGTTTATAGGTAACGGACACACACAGACACAGACACAGACACACACAGACAAAGTTCCATTTATAAATAAGTTTAGATTTAGATATAGATATTACGTTAGGTCTCTATCTCTCGTCCAGTGGTTCTACCATCGAATTTTTTGTATGAGTGCTGATTGTCAACGCGGCTCCAAATAAAGTTTGCCGACCGCTCTCGTTGTTCGGAAGTTCCGCGAGTCGGTCTTTACTTTCGTTTTTATATCTTTTATGGGGAATCAATAAACTGAATAAATGACATCGTCTTGTCCCTGACTCTCGGTGAAAATTAAATAAGATATACACTGAGAAAGAGATTTCTTTTTGTAATGTCAACGACAAATAGGGGTTCCGAGTTCGAATTCCAGTTGACTTTCTTGCATTCATTTACGAACAAATACCCTTGGGAAAGGTATTAGTCCGTATCTTCCCTCCAGTTATGGGTTAAATAATAGGACATATTGGGTTCTATAGCCTTGGCTGACAACGTCTATTGCAGAAAGTACTCGCAACCTACTTCTTGTTTCTCTTTAATGTTTTGCTGTGGTCTCTAACTGAATGTCTTCACTGACTTGACTGATTGATGGTCTGCCACCGAAGACATAAATTACGTGGTCGGCCTCCAATGCAAACTTATTGTTGGGGCAACTTCTCTATTACTCTAAAGATGAACTCTTCCACGGACTATTTATAGTAGTAGTCATACTACTAGGGGGGGAAGGACTACAATGTATTACAGGTGATCTAGTCTTGAGGTTATCGCATTGCTAAGTCTCACGTCTCGTTATTATCTCGCATTCTCTCGTATTCAACTAACCGTATTGTTACGACGTTATACTAACCTTCTATGTACATAATTCTCTTCAACAATATATTGCGTTTATACCGGATTAACTTTCGTTGTGTTTTTATTTGGATCTAACCCCAGATCCACAATACTTATATAATCTCAAACTCATATAATCTCAAACTGTTGCTTTTATTGTTCTTTGTAGGGAAATGCTTCTTATCAGTTAAATCGAGAGAAGAAATGAAGGTGAGACAAATACTTTCATTTTTGGGAGATCACTCTTTCCTAGCAATTTTATTACCGCTTGTTCGCTAAGAGACAACAATTATTGTTGAAACAAAATTGAGGATGTAACTCATTTTACAAGAAAACCTCTCGCCTTCTTCCTAATTAATATTTCTTCATGTGCAAGAATTACACTTTCGTATAAAAAGTTTGATACATTTACTTTGATAAACGAAACCTTTATATTGTTATCCAACTCGCAAACCTTTTTTCGGATTGTGACGATCGCTACTAAACCCTGAATTAGGGGACTTATAAACCTTAATGCAGCATCATACTAAAGTGCTACCTTCCGTTGTAGCTATCATGTCACTCAAGCCTGTATAGCTCTGTCACCCGAGACAGTCACCTTTCAGTCTCTCACATTTATTGGGATGATGATCAGCACATGTTGGTGTATCTTTTAAACTACAAAATACCAGATATTTACATATCGTATTTCAGAAATAAGATATATTTCCAACAATAATTTTTTTATTAGGTAAGATATTTGTTTCTTCTTTTCAACCAGCCAAAAACATTTTTCATTTCTAACTATAAGCATTAAAGTTAAACTCATATACTTAATGTCACACGTATAATCTAAAGAGATTTAGCAATATAAGTTAATTGAAAAACTTTATATGAAAATTAATATTTAACATAACATTGCGTAATCCACCATCACCATATTATCAGATGGTAGTAGTTGCCCACCCAAATCCTGTCAAATTAGAGTAAAGGGTGATGAAATGTTTGGAAATTATTATTGTCTAAAGGAAATGAATTAAGACGGAAAAGAGAAAATGATAATTTTATACTGTTAGTGCTTTTTAAAAAGACATTTTGCACATTTAACAGAATTTAGTAATTGAAATAATTTGATGAATCAATTTTACTTTACAGAAGACTTTGCAGCATGAATCTCTAATCATTGCTGACATTCTTAGGAGTTCCTCAGCGTGAAGGAATACGAAATAAAGCAACACACACACACACACACACACACACACACACACACACATATATATATATATATATCATTGAGTTGTGATAAGGCTTAGTGCGAAGATTTTTACTTTTTCAGTGGTTTACTGATAAAAATATATTTTGGCAAGGAGGCTTTTTGTCGTAAAGTGCTTGATATCAGGTACAGATAGGATCAATGCAGAGATTTTGTCACTTAACTGAGCAGAGTATTGCCAACTTTGAAATTTCATGAAGATACTGTTATGATGCCTTCACACATTAAGGTTAAATTTTCCTTCCGCTGTTGTGTCCCTGTATTTTTTCTTACTTAGATGAGCTTGGCGTAATTATTTTAGTATGTCAGTGGTCTACAGGTGGTTAAATGTTTTGGTTGCTTTGGTTGTACTGACTTCAAATATATATTATTATGTTTTTATGGACTCTCCCGTCGATTTCGGCGTATGAACGTCTAACACAGACTACCACACAAGGAATTGTTTAAAGTGGTGAAGGTTTGTGTAGCACCATCCACACGTTTTGGAACTGCTGATAACAGACAATTGGGGCAAAAGTCTGCCACAGATGGCATGAACAACAGACCTCAGTTATGTAACCCATAGCTGGAGGGAAGGGACGGATTAATACCTTTCCCAAGGGTACCAGTGCGTAAGTGAATGCAAAGTGTTCAACTGGAATTGGAACTCGGCTCACCGATTTCTCTTTCTGTGCCGATATCCATTGCACTACAACGCACATCCGTCAATATATATAATAGAAAAGTTCTCAGACATTCTACAATTTCATGGGTAATACGGATTTCGCCGTTGACCTTGCTGTTCGTCAGACCCAGATAATACAACAGTTAATCTTCAAAATATTTCAGAAAATAATTTAAATTTAACATTGAGTTCTTTTGAGTTCGTCTCTATCGGAATTTACCTGACTAATATACCATGTATTCTACGTGATATATATATATATATATATTACTTTTTCTGCCACAGAGAAGAAAGAGAAGAAGCTACGCCAAAAAATCTCTAAATCTAGTGAATATAGATATTTTCCAAATGTTTATAATCGAGCGCCTTCAATTATATTTCTGCTCATTTTCAAGATCCGTTTAATGTTGATGTTTAGCCTAAACTGTATTTTAAAACGGGTAACAGGTATACCTTATAGTGAAATCACAGGTAAGTAAGTAGCAAGCGAAATTATGCTCTAGTTAAATCTACCATCAGCTGTTGTGTATTTAAAATCATTGTTACCATGTCGAAGTGGAATTTGGTTAACTTCAGTTAATTCTTTTTTATCAATAGTACTGCTAATATTTCTATTTTATCAATAGTACTGCTAATATTTGTTGTTTTTTTAATTTAATAAGCTAAAGTTATTTATGTGTATTGTTTATGAATCTTACTTCCAAAACCTATATGTCAAACCAGAATGCACAAAATAATCACATTCGTATGTAGGAGTTACAATTCGTACTCTATCGCAAGAGTTAACTTGCCATTTCGCAGAATATTGTCGCGCCCGAAACTTCACACGCTTTACCTTCAAGACTATTCAAGCTGGAAATAGAGAACATTTTTTCTGCCGATATATCTGAGTAACCTAATTATTGTTGTAGGTTTCATATTTTTTTTTTGAGCTTGAGTTTGAGTTTTGTTTAACGGCATATCAACACCTCTGTGGGTTATTTAATGCCAAAAAGGTGGGGGTTTAAGGTATTTTTTAGAAATATTCGGTTATAGTGAAAAGCTTGATTTAGTCAGATTTTAATGAAGTTTTTTTGTTTTTAATCTTTTTTTATTTCAGAAAACTGAAATGTCTTCTAGTTTTGTATTCAAAAAAAATTACTGAGAATAATTTTTTCCTTCAAAAATGTATATTTTTCTATAAATGTCTATTTTTATGTACATATTTCTATAAAAGTCTCTTTTTATACTTTCCTAGGGTTTTGACCCCAGTTTGGGTTTTTTAACTATTTGCCCATAGCTGGGACCCTAACAGGTGCTACCACTTCGGGTCAGGGTGAACCTGAGAACAACAGCAATTAAGAGGTTGTTCTATGCTTTGAAAACTTCCCAGTGAGAGGACTTGCTGCCGGATGCCGTTTACCGTCATGCCCAGGACCATATTTTTTCTTGAAGAAGAGGGAGTAGGAAAGTTTGTGTGTGTGTGTGTGAGAGAGAGATAATGTATGTGTGTGTGTGTGTGTGTGTGTGTGTGTGTGTGTGTGTGTGTGAGAGAGAGAGAGAGGGAGAGGGAGAGGGAGAGAGAGAGGGGGTGTGTACACCTGCGCTAATCTATAAATTCATAATTTGATTCGTCCCTCTGTTTATTTCTCATGGGCGTGCCTCTTCGTCCTACAGCACGAATGCTGGTGTCCCACAAGGCTCTATCCTGGGCCCAACGCTCTTCCTTATTTTCATCAACGACCTCCCAGATGAGATCAGGTCCCAAGTAGGCATCTACGCAGATGACACTACAATATACTCCCGCTCCAGTAAGAAACCTGTCGTGGCGGACAGACATAATCTCGCTGCTGACCTTGAGCGGGATCTACACTCTGTGGTGAACTGGGGCAAGAAGTGGCTTGTCAACTTCAATTCCTCTAAGACCAAGCTGTTGTCTGTCAACCATTACAGGCAACCTCTTCTGCCTCCCATAAGCATGGACCAGATGATTCTCCCGGAGAGTAATACACTACGCCTCCTCGGACTTACCCTGTCCTCAGACCTCAAATGGAAGCACTATATTGAATCCATAGCAAAATCTACTGCTAAGAAGATTGGGTCACTATGTCGATCCAGGATGTTTTTTCCACCTGAATCCATCCTGCATATATACAAGTCAACCATCCGTCCGTGCATGGAGTACTGCTGCCATTTATGGTCAGGTGCCCCTGCCGTTCTCCTCAGTGTTCTTGACAAGCTCCAAAGGAGAGTCTGTAATGTGATAGGTACTGATCTGGCGACTCGTCTGCAGCCACTTTCCCATCGTCGAAATGTGGCCTCCCTCTGTCTCTTCTATAAATACTTCCATGGCTTCTGCTCGGATGAGCTTAAGTCACTGATGCCTCCTCAACAGGTGTTTACCCGTTCAACCAGACTGGCAACTGGGTCCCACCCATTCACAGTCAGGTTAGCCAAACGCAGACGACAATTCTACTCCTGCAGCTTCCTCTCTCGCACTTCCCGCCTGTGGAACTCACTCCCGTATTCTTGCTTTCCTGACGGCTACGACCTCCAGAAATTTAAAAGCAAAGTTAATACTCACCTACTAACCACTGGCCTCTAGCTCTCTCTCCCCTCCCCTGTATAAGCTTCCCTTTCTCTCCGCCCATGTACCTGTCATTGCACCTGCTTTCTCAGTTTTCTATTGTTCCTTTCTAACTAGCTTGTACTCCTCACTCTTTTCTAATTAATCTTTCTACACTTATGTAACCCCCTGCACATCAGTGGCGTTTCTGCCTTGCTCGGGGTGAAATGATTAAAAAAAAAAAAAAAAAAATATAAAGCTTAGTAAATATACAGATAGCTGGGAATTGTGTGATGGCCTCAGATAACAAGCAGACTAAAATGTGAGAACGCTTAAAAATAAAATTTGTAGAAACTGGCCGAAATAAATCTCATTCTATTAGATGGCATTAGAAGCATTTAGTTTTAACATGCTTCAAAATGATCGTTTTGGTTCTAATGTTACAGCTGTCGTAGCGTGCATAAAAATGCTTGTAAAATCTCATGTATAATAAATCGAAAGGCAATAAACTGCATTTTTATTTTAAGAAAGTTACAAATGTAGCTTAAATGCAACCAAAAATTAATCGAACATTGTTTTACTTATTTATGACTAGCAGTATAGTATAGCCCGGCGTTGCTCGGGTGTAAAAGCTAATCCATGGTCCTCTTTGGACGTCGGCACGAAAGACTAAAAAGCACTAGGTGCTTCCAGGTAAATCGAAACCGTAGACTCAAAGAAACATGAATAGATGTAAGTCAAAGTTTGATTTCCTGGTATTGATATCAAATAAGTTTTTTCGTCGTAAATTGAATTTTGAAGGCTAAATAAGTCCTCTGAGTAAATGGTATCATGGCTGAGACTAAGAACTAAAATTATACCTACTTAGAGCCAAACCCGAAGCCAAAACTAAAATAAAAGGGCTGAAAAAATACAGACATACAGCAGATAAACAGACACACACACAAACATCTTGCCTTATATATATATATTATCGATTTTCTGCACTATTGTATGAACTGCAACCTTGAAACTTCTGAATATCGTTTCTTATGTCTATGAGTGTATCAAATTTGATTAAAATCGGACCACTCCTTCTATAACCCGATTTTTTCGATTATCGATTTTTGACATTTATCAGGGGTACCTCGACACAAAACCTAGCTAAGAACACTCGCAGACGCTTATAGTACAAATGTTTAAATTTTCAAGAAAATCGGTTCAGCCGTTTCGGAGTCTATAGATAACAAGGACACACACACACACATACACACACACACTGACAAAGTTCCATTTATAAATAAATTTAGATTTATATCTAAAAAGAAAAACTGAAATTAAATTATGTATTACGTACTTTTTAACTTAGCAGGTGAATGAATATTTATTATATTATTATTCTAAAATAATTCAAGATTATAAGATGTTTGCATTAAGTTACGTTTTATAAGTTGTAACAAAAGAAAAAATAAATGATTGACCAAAACACAGAGTTAAATCACAGACAAATATTTAATTTACAAAAAACACACAATAAAAATATTTACAAATATAAAATTTTTGCATTCAAATAAAAAACATAGGTCTTATTACTGGCCGGCGAAATGTTACGAAGTGAGAGGTAAGGAGTGTGTGAAGTAATTTTTACACGTTAAGCTAGCAAGTATTCTAAGTACTATTTTTGGAAATTCTCATATGTATATATAAAGAGTAATTTATTATTTGGTAAATGTAAGAGTCAAAATTTTCTATTTACCTATTTAGTTCCATGAAGTTCTCTTTCAGGTTTTAGTTGCTCGGTAACATTTTGTAAAAATTCTTTCGGCTGGATATACAAAAATCTTGAATTGGGATGGAGTTGATAATGTCAGCAAATCCTTTTAACAACTACTCTTTTCCCAAAATCTATTTCTATAGGGGCTAACACCTAATTTTCATGTTTCTCGAATCATCTCGTGTTCTCTTGATGTTCTCAAACATTCTAGGATCTTCCAAACGTATTTTTTCTAATTTCCCTATTTTTACAACTACTTCAGAAATTAGAACGTTTTTGTAATAACAAATCGGACTCAATAGAATCACTTACCATATAAATTTTAACCTTTTTTAAACATTATTAATATTATTTTTTTATATATAAATGCATCATCGTAACAATTACTTAAAGTTTTTTTCGTTATTAATATGGATTAGCTCTATTTTTCGTAATTAATGTCAGTTTGTATCAGTGTTGCACAGAGGTAATTAAAATGGGTTCTATCAGTACTGATCTGGCTACAAAAACTTAACATGGTAGGATTTCTAATTGTCATAGGCTCGCTTTGCTGTATAGATTAAATAAATCCTTGTGTTAACCCCTTTTTTATTTTGGTGAACTCCTTCAAATCACGATCTTTTCCTTAATCTAAGCGAAAGAATATATTTAAAATCTTTATTCTTGTTGGTGTTCTGCTAAGCGAAAGAATATATTTAAAATCGTTATTCTTGTTGATGTTCTGCTAAGCGAAAGAATATATTTAAAATCGTTATTCTTGTTGATGTTCTGCTAAGCGAAAGAATATATTTAAAATCGTTATTCTTGTTGATGTTCTGCTAAGCGAAAGAATATATTTAAAATCGTTATTCTTGTTGGTGTTCTGTTAAGCGAAAGAATATATTTAAAATCTTTATTCTTGTTGGTGTTCTGCTAAGCGAGAGAATATATTTAAAATCGTTATTCTTGTTGGTGTTCTGTTAAGCGAAAGAATATATTTAAAATCGTTATTCTTGTTGATGTTCTGCTAAGCGAAAGAATATATTTAAAATCGTTATATCGTTATTCTTGTTGGTGTTCTGCTAAGCGAAAGAATATATTTAAAATCGTTATATCTTTATTCTTGTTGATGTTCTGCTAAGCGAAAGAATATATTTAAAATCGTTATTCTTGTTGATGTTCTGCTAAGCGAAAGAATATATTTAAAATCGTTATTCTTGTTGATGTTCTGCTAAGCGAAAGAATATATTTAAAATCTTTATTCTTGTTGGTGTTCTGCTAAGCGAAAGAATATATTTAAAATCGTTATTCTTGTTGGTGTTCTGCTAAGCGAAAGAATATATTTAAAATCGTTATATCGTTATTCTTGTTGATGTTCTGCTAAGCAAAATAATATATTTAAAATCGTTATTCTTGTTGATGTTCTGATTTCATTTTGGCTGAAATCAGAATAAACCATTTAAAGAAATTTTATTTTTAAAAAGGAAAAATAATTTCCTTTTTTTCTACTTAATAAACAAATGGCAATAAATATTTGGAGTTAATCACAGATCGCATTAGCAGCTGCTGCTGTGACTGACCAATTAAACCACTTCTGCAATCTTTTTAGTTTTTAAAGAACAACAAAAAAAAAAAAATACATCGTCGTTCTTTTTTGTCTGAAAACGCCTTAAAGGCAGAATTCTTTTAAATATAATGCGTCACTCGTTCAAGTAGTTATCAGTTTCAGCAGACATCATCATTGCGTGTTGTATTCCTTTTCTTATTAATAACACCAGTTAAAACAATTTTAGTGACAAGAAATAAAACACGTTTTTTAGCTAATTTGATGATGATTCCGAAAATAACTTTAGATTTTCATGGTTAGCTACCGTTTTTGCTGTATTGAAATTGCTCATTTTGGGAAAAAAGATAAATTTCCAGTCTTGGCTGATCGCAACATTTAGTTAAGAGAGGTCGTAGAAACCCATCAACCCATCAATTTTCAGGAAGGTTGAGCAATTCATGTCAGCTAATTGAAATAAACTATTTTTTTATACAAAAAAGTGTTTTCGTGTAAAGTTTGACAACTTGCCAAATATTTCCTAATTTATCTTCAAAACTCAAATTAACAGATAAACTTTATCAGTAATACACTTTGTCAGTATTACGCTAATATGACTATTCAGGTTGATTTTTTATATAGCCATCCAGATAAATTTTCGGATAATTGCAGCGATGTGAGTGATGAGCAAGGAGAACCATTCCATCAGATTATCAAATCAATAGAAGAGCGCTACTAGGGACGGTGGGATAAACGAATGATGGCTGACTACCGCTGGTGTATCAAAAGGGTCTTAAATAACATTGAACATGACAGACAATCAAGAACGAGAAAATTTTTACTTTTATCTTTTATGTTCACGAAAGTTTTATTTCTGCTATGAGCTTAGTAAATAATTTGAAAATACTTGTTGGTATTAGTATATTCAATCGTGTTATTCTTAAAGACTGATGGTCTGATTGTGATTGAAAAATAGTATTTCTCAATAAGCAGACCAATATTTGTTTGAATACAAATTGAAGGGTTTTATGCGATTTTACTTTGACAAATATTGCTAATATTATATATACAGAAAACAAAATAAAAAAAAAACAAATAGAAAAAAATACTTTTTTCCCCCCAAAATAAGGCATATCTTTATAGCAGAAACAGTGGCTAAGTAAGAAAAAGTAATGTCATTTTCAGATTCAGAACTATCAAATTAGTTAAAAAGATGTTTGATGTTTCGTCACTATTTCACATTTATTTTTGTTGACTGTGGGGTTCCAGAACACCCGGATTAAAAGGCGGTTTTAATGCAAGAATTCCGGTCCACAAAAATACAACACAAATTTCAAGAAAAACAACGCAATAAGAAATGTTGTATAAAAATATAAAAATGTTGTATTTGACAATATATATACAATATAAACAATTTGTACAATTTGTGTATCTTTTTCTTTGCCAGAAAAAGTGTCTTTTATATTTGCGTAAACATTTGTTTGAATATGAAAGCGTCTGTTGGATTTGAACGAAAGTTGGTTGAGTATGAAAGTGTTGGTTTTGAGTCTGTAATTGCAAAAAGTAGTAGCACAATGTTTCTTTCCTTTTTATGTATCAGCCGTTAAGTAGGTGGAAAACAAGTGTTTCAAATTGTGTTGAAAAGGAGTGTGAATAAGAAATCCCAAGAAGAGAGAGAGAGAGAGAGAGAGAGAGAGCCAGAGAGAGAGAGAGAGAGAGAGTGTCAAACGGAGATAGTAGTAATTCTTAGTGTATGTGTAAAACGATGAATCAGTCTACTTAACTTAGTCTGTGTTATTTCTCCTTTCTGTTTGCTGAGAACTGTGAAAAGTTTTATGGCCATTGCAGGTGTTTCCTCTCTTCTTTCCGCTCGTAACGGTTGAGTGGGCAAAGGATTAATTTGTCGGCACTGATTTCTTTGATGTCGGCGCCTATCGGATTGTGTGTATCGGACACTGCGCCTCTCGGGATTGACTGGCGTGGCTGACAAATCGACTGCTTGCTTGAGTGACGAATCGACAGAACTGCTGTCTCTCACTGACCCTCTTGAGTGACTCACTGCTGTGACCGGTCAGGGAACCTCCTTAAATATTGAATTCTGGTCACGTGGGAAGATCCCAGAACGATATTTTCTTTTACTGTGAAAAAAAAATCGTTTCAGAATCCAGAGTATGATTTTTCAGAACTGACTTGTGAAAAAAAAAAAGAAAAAAAAAAAAAAGAAAAAAGTTTTTAGCCGTTTGGATCCTCTTTTGCGGGTGTGCAATTTTACTTTGTTTTTTCCCAAATGTTGTAGTCGTTTGAATTTGATTTTTGCGGGTGTATGATTTATATTGTGTTTTTGATGGAACATATAGGATTTGTATCCTATATGACCAACGTAATATTAATAACAGCGGCAAGCATCTCAAGTATAAAAGATTTTTAAGATTTCTAGCACCATGAACGACTTCGCCTTTTTAAGATTTTTAGCACCATGAACGACTTCGTCTTTAAGACTTCTTTGATTTGCCAACGAGGTAAATTAATGAAACGACAAAAATACATTCAATCATTTCTGATTGGCGATTTGCTGGTAAGTAATAGATAACACTCTGTAAAAACTGTACTGAATTTAGTTCTCCATCAGTTTTTCTTGTTTGTCCATGTGATGTTGTAAGTTAATATTATTTATACGCAGGCAAAACACCACGAAACAAAAGGCTGAAAGATTCATATCACGGTAATCGTGACCAATAGCATCAATGTCAACGATATTATCCTGGTATTTGCGAGATGTGGAGATAATGCTCCAAAAATCGCTGATAAAAATATCATTTCAACGAATACATTTTTATAATGGCAAATTTGCAGTACATACATAGATATAAACATAATACAAGATAAGCGAAGTAGGTTATGAAGAAACCGGATGTGCACATTTAAATGCGGAAATCGAAGTAATAAAATTTATTTGCGCATAAGTATCGGCGGACATCTTCCGGTAAAAATAAAGAAAATCTTAAAATACAAACAAACACAATTTGTAAACATTCAGGGTCTTTTCCCTCTTCTTTTTGGTAGACAAGAAAATCAACCATTGTGATGTATTTTACCTAAACCCTATTGCTTCTATTAGGGCATAAGCAATCGAGGAGGATGCCGTCAATGCTTCATTAATTTGTCTTTTTCACAGGTAGGGCGTTGACCTTACGCAAATCACTTCATCCTTAGCGCGAGGTAAACTGGTTGACAACCAATGCTATCCGACTATTTAACCCATGGAGAAGAGATAGATGGATGAATATGAAATAATATTAATATTATTTTAATAATATTTTTTATTCCGATTTCTTATTTCGAGGTAATACTGCACCAGAATGCAGATCAGTGATCAATAATACACGTATAAAACGAAAAAAAACATTCTCACTTCTAATGGCCATAATAATTTCCTGCTCGTACGTCTACCAGGATCTCATTCCACAAAGCCTGACACATTAGTCATTACAGTATGTTATTTATTTATTTTTAGTTTTCCACTTATTTGTTACTCAGTGAATCCAAAATACATTACGGATGATAAAATTATAATAAATTAAAAATAAATGGTATTATATAGAAATATATTGCAATAATAATATTCAAATGATATTACTATTCATCGGAAATCTTAACACGATGTTTTACTCTATTGCTAATCCAATGCAAGACTCAGGCGCCACTCAAGGTAGAGGGGACAGTTTTCAGTCTTTAGGTTAATGTTTTGTTTTTGTTTTTTAAATTCCTCGCTTTAATTAAGAAACACTTTCCAGAAAAAATCCACTAAGTAAGACCTTTAATAAAAACACTATTAAGTTAAGTTACACCTGTATGAACAATCTAGAAAAAATTATGATAACCACAATCATTATATTTTTAAAAACTTCAACAAAATCAATAAAAACTGGATAACAGAAAATAACAATTTCGTCAAGAAAAATGTAATTGTATAAAACCCCATAGACTATCCTTTAGAAAACAGGTGCTTAACAGAATCAATAATATATCAATGCGAAAAAGTATTTATATAGGGAGTACTAAAAACACTCTAAAGCAGCGAAGTTACCAGCACATCTCTTCATTTAATAATAACAAATAAAAAACAGAACATCCCTATCGAAATATCATTGATACCTAAAGAAAACAAAACAAAAAAAAAAACACACACACACACAATAAAGTGGAAAATTCTAAAAGAAGCTAGATCATGCAAGTCCTTAAATGAAGCATGTTTACACGAAAAACTATTTATTATTAAATCCCTTAAGTACACACACACACACACACACACACACACACACACACATATATATATATATATATATATATATATAGTAATCCGCAGACAGATCTGTTTCGCGGTATCTCAGCTCATTAGTACGGTTAGACTCCGATTGCTTTTAACCCAGGATTGAAACCCGGCCGAATTGGCGTCAGTCGGCGATTCTACCTCTGGGCTATGGGCGCTCGGTAGAAGAAGGCAGACTTATATATATATATATGTTTCGTTTGAATAATATAGATAAATTTTGCCTATTTATTTTGTGTAGGAGCCTTTCGTATAGTCTGATAAACTTGATGGTGCTATCGTTAAAAGACGACAAGAACTCGCAGTAATTTTTGATTTTTTTATCAGGTCTGAGCTTGCGGCTTACATAAGCCATTATCAAAGAATTAACATTTAACACACACACACACACACACACACACACACACACATATATATATATATATATATATAGGTTTCGTTGAATAATATAGACAAGTTTTGTCTATTTTGTGTAGGATTCTTTCGTATAATCTGATAAGCTTGATAGTGCTATCGTTAAAAGACGACAAGAAATCGCAGTAATTGTCGATTTTTTTATCGGATATTTTATCAGATTATACGAAAGGATCCTACACAAAATAAATAGACAAAACTTGTCTATATTATTCAACGAAACCTGTATTAACGGAAAAATGCTGCCAAAATACACAATATATATATATATAAGGTCTGTTTGAAAATTAATGGGACTAGAGTCGCAAATAATTTCTTTCAATTCCCCAAAACAAACTACATTGATTTCCCTTTTAAAGTAATTTTCTTCGAGTCGAATAGATTTCCCATCCTTCTCTGCCCCGTTTCTTCGCACTTCCGGAAGGATTCTTCTTGACATTCTGGCCTTCTCTGCTAGCTCCAGGGCTACAATATTTCGGGACGTTTTTTCAAGGTAATCGTATTGAACGGGCATGCTTCCAGATCCATTTACACGAACATGGGTGTCCATGAAGGCTCAATCCTAGGTCTTAAGCTTTTACTAAATCATCATCAATTTATCATCCTGATGTAATCAGTTCTCAACTAGGCATCTATAGAGATGACACCATTATTTACTCATATTTCAATAGAAAGTTTGCCAAGTATGATAAAGTAAACTAGGCAGCTGTTCTTCAAAAGAACTTCCAATCTGTGACGGAATAGGCTAAGGTTGTTGGTTGTTTTGTTTTTATGGCATATCAACCTCGGCGGGTCATTTATTGCCAACTAAAATCTATTTATTTATTGTTGGTAATACCTTTTTTTTTTCAACAATTTATTGTTGTTTTTATATAAGGTTTGTGTCTAGTAATACTTTTTTCTTTTTCGAGTATCAAGATTCATTGGGGTTTGGTTTTTAAGGGCAGGGTCCCTAAGTCCTACCCTTGTTATTTAACCCATAACTAGAGGGAAGGGACGGATTAATACCTTTTCCAAGGGTACCAGTGCTTAAGTGAATGCTGGGTATTCAACTGAAATTCTAACTTGGCTCACCGATTTCTCTTTCCGATATCCACTGCGCCACAACGTACATCCGTCACTAAACGCTTACAGCACCTGGTATTTCCAAGCGGTCACCCATCTAAGTACTGACCATGCTGAACGTTGCTTAACTTCGGAGATCGAGCGAGAACCGGTGTATTACGTTGAATACACCAGTAAGAAATGACTCGTAAATTTTAAAGACTTCAGACCGCAACTGCTTTCCTTTAACCAGCTAAAAGAAAGTTTCTTACCTGCCAACAGAATGGATAACGCTAGTCTCCGAGGGAACAACACACTGCTTTTCCCTTGTCTCATTCTCTCATCGAAGCTGAAGTGAAACAACCCCATCGAATCTATAGCAGCTTTTACTGCGAGGAAGGTTGTGTCAATGTGTCGGGCCAGAAAGTCTTTCTGGTCAGAGTCCCTCTTGCACATTTATAAATCTACCATTTGTTTATGCATTAAATACTGTTGCCATATGTGCGTTGTGGTGCAGTGGATATCGGCTTGGAACGAGAAATCGGAGAGCCGAGTTCGAATTCCAGTTGAATTCATTGTATTCACTTACGCGCAAATACCCTTGGGAAAAGTATTAATACTTCACTTCCCTCCAGTTAGGGTTTAATTAACAGGACAGATTGGGTTTTATAGCCTTGGCTGGCAACCAAACTACCGCAGAAAATAATGCCAACCTACTGCGGAATAATCATCTGACCAGTCAGCCATGTCTTTTTCGAGACATGATCGCCCAAGCGTTTATCATGTACGGCACTTAACTGACTGACATATCTGGTCGGGTGCTCCTCCTGTTTTCCACGAGGTTCTCAAAATCCAAAGAAGTATCTGCAATATTATCAATCCTGACTTGGCACCTCAATTTCAGTCACCTTCTCTATAAAATTCATGGGACATGCAATGAGGAAGGAGGGCCTGGAGAACCTGATACTAACATGCCAGATAGAGGGAAAAAGAGACAGAGTAAAACAGCGGATAACATATATGAAGGACCTGATCAGGTGGATGACGGAGCGAGGGTTGTGTGGTGTAACAGGAGAAAGCGTGCTAAAAGCCACCATGGATAGGGAAACGTGGAAAGCCATAATCGCCTACGTCCTGAAAGAACAGAGCACATGGAAGAAGAAGAAGAAGAAGAAGAAGAAGAAGAAGAAGAACTAATCGCCAACTTGTTCAACTTCATTACAAATTTCTATTTTGCATAATTCACGCATAAATATTTTTTAAAAATTGTTATGACCTCCACGTGTGCAGATTGAAACGAATTGGTTTTAAACAGAACGCCGAAAAATTCTTCTTCACTGCCGAGAATTGAAGAACCGACATCAATCCAGTACTCTCCTCTTTGTTTCTAGTGAAAATGTCCTTTTCATCGACCCATAAAAAAATACACCGAATCTTGAAAGAAATCTTTCTTTTTTAGCGTTCCTTTTTCAATTTTAATTTTTTAAATATCTTGACAGAAATACCAATAAACAGATATATTAACAAATATTGTAGAAACTGAGATAAACAGATATAGAGAAATATATACACTACCGGCCATAATTATTAAGCAACCCCATTTTTTTTTAAAATAATGTATTTCATACTATTTTAGTATTTATTGCCAAGTGGATAATTCTAAATGAAAACAGAATGGTTCTTTTGTTATTATTATTATTTTGCAAAATTTTACAAGGCAGCCAGGAAGACTTTGCTTCGGCCAGCCAATAAGAAGAAGAGACTAGCGTGGGGAAGAGAACACAAAAACTGGACACCAGAAGAGTTCATTTGATGCACATATTATTATTCAGTGTTAACAAAAGAACCATTCTATTTTCATTTAGAATTATTCACTTGGCAATGAATACTAAAAATAGTATGAAATAAATCATTTTCTTTTAAAAACTGGAGTAGCCTAATAATTATGGCTGGTAGTATATATATATATATATATATATATATATATATATATATATATATAAACTAATATAGTTCTCTCTCTCTCTCTCTCTCTCTCGTTCTCTCTGTCTGTGGATTGAGACAGGCATATAGATAAATGAATTTAACAGTTGTGGTTGCTTACAATCTGTAACCAATAGTCCGTAGTTTTCACTGGATAATCTATGTGATTTTAGATGAATGGGATGAAGTTCATCAACAAGAAAAGTGTGTGTGTGTGTGCGTGTGTGTGTGTGTGCGTGTGTGTGTGTATGTGTGTGTGTGTGTGTGTGTGTGTGAGAGAGAGAGAGAGAGAGAGAGGGGGAGAGGGAGTAAGTTTAAGTAAGCGAGTGATAACCGTTTTGAAAAGATGGAAGTTGTCTAGCTAAATTTAAAATATTTTAGTGTGATGTGTTCACATCCCTGATGTCAGAAAGAAAATGTTCTCTGTTGTGATTAAATGAAAGCTGTTTTGTTTTGGGGGTGTTAATATTTATACGCCATTTCTTGCCCTAATTAACAACTGATTGGGTGTTCTTTTCAAGAGGAGGTTTACTTTTTCAGCTCTTTAGGATTTGCTAACAAGAAAGAAGTAAATGGCAATGCTGTTCCTAGATAAAATAAACGAGAGAGAGCGAGAGAGAGAGAGAGAGAGAGAGAGAGAGAGAGAGAGAAAGAGAGAGACAGACAGACAGAGAGACAGAGAAAATGAGAATTAGTACACTGTAATACTAAATTTGCATTTTGGGTACTTTAGACATTGTTGCAGATCACAAGCTATACCAGAAGCATTAATGTAGATCAAATAGTGTTGTATCGTGGAGGAATGACAATGTACAGACATGAGTAATACGTTTATTCTCGGTAGATACAGTAGTACATGTCCATGTAGGGTGGCAACAACTAGTGAGCTGAGTAGACAACGACCGTGCTAGTTGTCAGCTTTCCTACTCCACTGTCGCTACTCGATATTAGTCCTTTATATATTGTGAACCGTATGTCACGTGTTCAAGCTACGTCACAACACAGTTTTATTCCTCATTCGAGAACCTGAAAAATTTAATCTCAGAAATTCAGAAAGCAACTACGCAACAAGTTAATGAGATGATAGCATCGTAAAACATTGCATTGATGGTCGCAAAGGCCGTTAATTCACGCACTATAAAAGAAACATTATGTCGCCCTGTTATCGAAGGAGTTTTCTTGAGTTTAATGCATAAAAATGCTGAAATAATTATCAAAACAACTGTATGGATGATATCTCAATTTCTCGACATATAGATGAAACGGTCACGGACATTAAATAACAAACAATCCTTATTCATCGAGGTTCTGGATTTTTCATACAAGTTGATGGATTTTTTAAAAATCATTTCACCCCAAGCAAGGCATTTTTACTGCCACTGTTGAGCAGGGGGTCACATAGGGGAAAATGATAAGAAAGAGGAGTTAGTTCTCGGAAATATCAGGAGGAGGGTAATAGACGGATGAGGATACCGAGGATGGGGGTGGAGTAGATGGGAAAAGAGTTTGAGAGAATGGATGCGAGTTAGTGAGATAGGAGATGTCTGTTGACCTTACAGTTAAATTCCTGAAGATTGTAGTTGTCGGGGAAGCAAGTATACGGAAATGAATTCTACAGGCGGGAAGTGCGAGTAAAGAAGCTGTTAGAGTAGAAATTACGGTTAAACATATGTGGAAAACAATGTTTGATTTTCGGTATATGTTCGGTTTTTAATGAAAATCTTCAACCTTCTGAGATGTCATTGACTAAATAATCTTTGCTTGACGCAGAAGGTATACTCTATTTTATATTTATATTTATTATTATTGTTTATAATGAGTATAACATCCCATTTAACAATATTGTTCCTTGTGCTTCTAATGAAGCACCTGCTATTGTAGGTAGACACAGAAGTTTCTCCTCTCAAAAGCATGAAGTTTCGCATTCAGTTTTAAATAATTCACAGCCCACCAGTAGCGTTTCTTCTTCTATGTGCCGTGTCCTTTTAGGACGTAGGGGATCATGGACTTTTACTTGCCCCTATCTTGTCACTGTTGACAATTTTCCTCTTGGTATCTCTCCCAAACCCCGCTCCGCTATCTACTTGTTCAAGCCGATCAGGTATATCTCACGCTGCATTTTCCCCTGTTTCTTATTCCCTCTATCTATCCTGTGAGTATTAGATTCCCCAAGCCCTCCTTCCTCATTACGTGTCTCAGAGAACTCAGCTGTCTTTTCTTGATGCTAAGCATAAGTTTCCTTTTCGTTTCTATAATCTCCAAAACCTTGTCGAGTGCCCACATGTTCAGTCCATGGTATTCCCAGTATCCTTCTGTAGAACCACATATCTGTTGCTTCGTCTCTCAATACTCTGCTTAGCTTTTTGCTGTATCGGGGAATAAAGAGATACACTTGAAAATGTAGCTAAACTGCTTTATTAACAGAGTGGTACAACCAAGATATATATACAATATTTACAGTCTCTCGAAGTAGTAGGTGTAACTTCCCGAAGTCCGTGATTATGGCAACATCTCCCGTGCAAAGCGCACATTGTCTTTTATACATCCGGACGACCGGATGTCACATGGTAATTTTGAAATGCGTCATTGGCCATCTCAACACGCTTTCGGATCTCAGTGTTGCACTTCCTATCATATGTCAGAACACGTCCCAGGTATTTTTATTTTAGTATCTTCGAACTGTAGTTGGAAGTTTGGGCTCCTCTTTTTGCTGATGAACATGCATTCAGTTTTCTTACAGTTACTTAAATATCAACGTCAGGTTTAAGGATGAACTGAAGTTAGTTATTAAAAGTGCAAAACAAGCTAAAATCATATATTTTGTTCGAATGAATTTCGCGACAATTGTGAATTGATAATTATGATACCTATGTGAGCTTTCGTATCATACCGAAGTACGATGATTTTCAAAAGGCAAGAGTGTTGTTCGATTTGTCGAACTATTTGACAATAATATATTTTTTTAATGCTCCACTAACCACTTCTATGATCGCTTCAAAATGTGAAGTCTTTTTATGGCGGTTATACTTGTTATTGTTCGGAAAATTCCTATCAGGAAATTGAATCCATAGCAAAATCTACTGCTAAGAAGATTGGGTCACTATGTCGATCCAGAATGTTTTTTCCACCTGAATCCATCCTGCATATATACAAGTCAACCATCCGTCCGTGCATGGAGTACTGCTGCCATTTATGGTCAGGTGCTCCTGCCGTTCTCCTCAGTGTTCTTGACAAGCTCCAAAGGAGAGTCTGTAATGTGATAGGTACTGATCTGGCGACTCGTCTGCAGCCACTTTCCCATCGTCGAAATGTGGCCTCCCTCTGTCTCTTCTATAAATACTTTCATGGCTTCTGCTCGGATGAGCTTAAGTCACTGATGCCTCCTCAACAGGTGTTTACCCGTGCAACCAGACTGGCAACTGGGTCCCACCCATTCACAGTCAGGTTAGCCAAACGCAGACGACAATTCTACTCCTGCAGCTTCCTCTCTCGCACTTCCCGCCTGTGGAACTCACTCCCGTATTCTTGCTTTCCTGACGGCTGCGACCTCCAGAAATTTAAAAGCAAAGTTAATACTCACCTACTAACCACTGGCCTCTAGCTCTCTCCCCTCCCCTGTATAACCTTCCCTTTCTCTCCGCCCATGTATCTGTCATTGCACCTGCTTTCTCAGCTTTCTATTGTTCCTTTCTAACTAGCTTGTACTCCTCACTCTTTTCTAATTAATCTTTTTACATTTATGTAACCCCCTGCACATCAGTGGCATTTCTGCCTTGCTCGGGGTGAAATGATTAAAAAAAAAATGTCTCGAATTTATGAAGATAGAAAAAGTGCACATCAAAACATTATTTGCCTACCATATAGTTTCCGGAAAAATGTTAAAAATCCACCTGATACGACTTACTTGTAATTTTCATTCACCAATTCTCATTTATTTTTTTTATATTCAGGCAGTTAAATGCCATACGTGATACACACTTGGGCGATCATGTCTCGAAAAAGACATGATTGCCTGGGCAGAAGATTATCCTGCAGTAGGTTGCCATTACTTTCTGCGGTAGACTGGTTGCCAGCCAAGGCTATAGAAACCAATTTGTCCTTTTATTTAGCCCATAACTGGAGAGAAGAGACAGATTAATATCTTTCCCAAGGGTATTTGCGCGTAAGTGAATGCAAAGAATTCAACTGGAATTCGAACTCGGTTCTCCGATTTCTCGTTCCGAGCAGATATTCACTGCATCACAAAAAACAAATACTTTCTTTTTTCCACGTTACTCAGCATTATTAAAAACATGTGTTACAATCTACTACAGTTCTTTTATTAATTCTCCTATTTATTTTAATTTTTATTTTATATAAACTTATTTTTACGGAAATGTTATGAGAATTTTATTAAAACCTTTGGCACAGCGTAGCCAAAACAGAACTGATTGGAATTCTGAGTGAGTGTGAAATAAAAAGTAGTACGCAAAACAAAATAGTTTAACAAATTTATTCAAACAATGAAATTATAATTCATTTATTCTTTTTGTCTTCTCTCATGAATTTTCTTATTTTAAGCGAAGTGCTGTGGAGCTCGGGTACAGTTGGTATCTACTTTTTTTTTCGCAATCATTTCAAACATCTAATGAACGAAATTTTATGACTACGTTTTGTTTAATTTTTTGTAGCTTTTTATTTCATTTTATTGCGATCCGAATAAACGATAAAACGACTTCCACGACTTTATTTGCTTTTCCCTACCGATACAAAACATTCAAAATCTACTTACACCTTCTCGTGTTAAAATTTTTGTGCGCGGAAAATTCTTTTTTCTTTTTTCTCTTTAGGTCTTTCGTGCGTAAAAAGCATTTCCTTGGCTAGATTTTTAATACTTTCAAAGTCATCACAGTTTAAAACTACATTTTAATAAATTTAATTATAAACGCTGTAGTTTAGTTTTAGAGAAGTTATTTATTAATTAATTCATTTGAGAAACAGTAGACGCTATTTCATTTTTGTATCTGTGGCTTGAAAACATGGTTGTCTTTTGTATTAATTTCTTTTTCGTCATTCATGAACTTTCCCACATTCACTCTCTTGATGTTTAAAAAGGTGCAGAAAATTGAGCACCGTTTCTAACATCGAGAAAGTGATTTCAACGATGGTTACATTTTTAGTAGGTACGAAAGACATTACAAAAAGATATTCGCTGAATTTTTATGGTTTGCTACTAGTGACTATTTAATTTTAGAATTATGAACAAAATTTGTTTAAGTTTTTCTCAACACTTGTAACATTAACCCTTACCATAAAACTAACCTTGGTCATGAAATTAGATTAAATATTTAGTTATCAGTAGTCGTTTGCTTTCATTTTTCTTTATTAATACGGTAGCAGCAGCAGAAGCAGCAGCAGAAGCAGAAGCAGCAGAAGCAGAAGCAGAAGCAGCAGCAGCAGAAGCAGCAGCAGAAGCAGAAGCAGCAGAAGCAGCAGCAGAAGCAGAAGCAGAAGAAGCAGAAGCAGCAGCAGCAGTAGCAGAAGCAGAAGCAGCAGCAGCAGAAGCAGCAGCAGCAGAAGCAGCAGCAGCAGAAGCAGAAGCAGTAGCAGCAGCAGAAGCAGAAGAAGAAGCAGTAGCAGCAGTAGCAGAAGCAGCAGCAGAAGCAGAAGCAGAAGCAGCAGCAGAAGCAGAAGCAGAAGCAGAAGCAGCAGCAGCAGAAGCAGCAGCAGCAGAAGCAGCAGCAGCAGAAACAGAAGCAGAAGCAGCAGCAGAAGCAGAAGCAGAAGCAGCAGCAGAAGCAGAAGAAGAAGCAGTAGCAGCAGTAGCAGAAGCAGCAGCAGAAGCAGAAGCAGAAGCAGCAGCAGAAGCAGAAGCAGAAGCAGAAGCAGCAGCAGAAGCAGAAGCAGAAGCAGAAGCAGCAGCAGCAGTAGCAGAAGCAGAAGCAGCAGCAGAAGCAGAAGCAGCAGCAGAAGCAGCAGCAGAAACAGAAGCAGAAGCAGCAGCAGAAGCAGAAACAGAAGCAGAAGCAGCAGCAGAAGCAGAAACAGAAGCAGCAGCAGCAGAAACAGAAGCAGCAGCAGAAGCAGAAGCAGAAGCAGCAGCAGAAGCAGAAGCAGCACCAGCAGAAACAGAAGCAGAAGCAGAAGCAGAAGCAGCCACCACGTAAGTGAACGGTTTTTGTTATCTCCCATTAGTATTTTTTACAACACCACAAAGTCAGTTTATGAACCAGTAACAAACTTTTAAAAAACAAATTTGGTGTATTTTTTTAAAAATTTACTATACAGGTGGGCGGTGAAAAAAAAAAAGATCGTTGTCATGGTAAAATAGTTTCCCTAAATCGAGAAATGCGTGTTCAAATTTCACGTATTACTTTGTTTTATTTCCAATACAAACTGAATATTTGACGATCATAGAATGACAAACTCAGTAAGATGAAAGAAATACGAACAAATTATTGCCAGCTGACGACCCATCAGCGAAGAATTTCGAAATCTGAATGAAATTGGGATATAATCAATTACATATAAAGATGGATCTTACTTCGAGTGATATTAAATAAACTAAAAAAAAAAAAAAGAAAATGTCGGTGAACATTTACAAACTGTGTAGTAATTCTTCTCTTTGGAAGACGACGATGCGATCAACACTTTTCTGAATATCTGTTTTAATAATAATTTGTTATGTCACAGTTTGAATTCATATCTGTAGGCAAAATAGAGTCTATGCCTTCTGAACAAGATTTTCTTTATTGAAACAGATATCTGGTAATAGGACTGAAATTGTCTTTGAGATTATCTTCCTTTCAACATACCACAATCTCTACGAAACAAAATTCGGAGTAGTAATGGAATTTTTTCTTAAAGTAAACTTAAGAACAAAGAAAAATGTCGACTGTTATATTTATTCGTCGTATCTGCTTTCTTTCTTTCTTTCCATTTCTTTTCTTTTTTTTTTCTGACTTGTGTCTTTCTGTTAAGCCTTTGGAAATTTCTATCCCTTCTACGCTTTCCTACCTGCTACACATCCTCTCCTAACAGTCGAGTCTCTTCTACCTTTAACATCCTTTGCCAAATTCCATAATCTCAAACAACAGTATTGCAAATAAAAACTGATTTGTCACTTCGACGTTCTCAATGAAAGACAATTGAGTTGCCTCAGACATCTATCATAGGCATTAGCAGGAATATACACACATCCTACCAAGCGTTTGTATGCATTTCTAAATATATTTTTCAGCGTTTGCATGCACGTTCAAGTTTATCAATATGTACTGGCAAGTTGACATTTATATCTTTAAAAGTTAGCGCAAAAGAATGAAAGTCGCTTCTGCACAGGTATTATTTTGCGCTAAAATGTACCCTTTTCGACATGAATCATGCAATATTTGATTCGTATCTTCTCAGATTGAATTCCGTCAAATTCTGATCGATTTTACAAGCCAACAATCGATCTGGATTTGGACATCTAACACTAACAAAACGATATTTTAACAATGAATTCCCAAGAACAATGTAAATGTTCTTGGGAATTTTTTCCAGGAAGCTTTTCCTGTCTGAAACAATCCTGCACATATATAAATCTACCATCCGCCCGTGCATTGAATACTGCTGCCATATCTGGTCGGGTGCTCCTGCTATCCACCTAGGGGGCCTTGATAAAATCCAACGGAGAATCAGTAATGAGATCGATCCCGACTTAGGATCCGCCCGTGCATTGAATACTGCTGCCATATCTGGTCGGGTGCTCCTGCTATCCACCTAGAGGACCTTGATAGAATCCATCAGAGAATCTGTAATGTGACTGATCCCGACTTGGCAGCTCAGATACAGTCACTTTCTCACCGGCGCAATGTGGCTTCCCTGTGTCTCTTCTACAAATACTTTCACGGCTTCTGCTCGGATGAACTTAACTCACTGGTGCCACCTATATATGAATTTACTCTAGCCAAAAAAGTAACAACTAGGCTCCACTCTTTTACTGTAAAATCAATAAAATGTAAACGCAAATTCTACTCCAGCAGCTTCTTTTCTCGCACTTCCTGCCTGTGGAATTCCTTCCCATTTACTTTTTTCCCCGACAGCTACAATCTCCACGAATTTAAATGTAAAGTCAGTAGTCATTTTCTATCTCACTAATCTGCAACCCCCCTCTCATGCTCCTTTCTCTACTCTCTGCTCTCATGAGTATTCTCATCCTTCTCTTCCTGACACCTCCTATATTCATTCTTTCTTTCTTTATCCTTTCTCCCATGCTCCTTTCTTCGTACACTCCACTTTCATGAGTATTCTTATCCTTCTCCTACCAACTTCCTGACACCCCCTATAACCTGTCACTCTTTCTCATAACTTTCCTTCTATGTAACCCCCTGCAAAACAGTGGCAGTAAAATGCCTTGCTTGGAGCGATATGATTATAAAATGTCCTAAGATTTTTATTTTCTTTCTTTCTTTCTTTTTTCTTTCTTTCTTTCTTTTTTCTTTCTTTCTTTCTTTATCCTCTCACTCATGCTCCTTTCTCCGTCTACTCCACTCTCATCGCCTTGCTTGGGGCGATGTGACTATAAAAAAAGTGATGTAACTTTTCTTGCTCAAATTGTAGAGAGTTTCTCTTTGCAGACTACAAGTTAAATACACATCGCCTCCTTGGTTAATTTCTTGAGAAAAAAATCGCTATATTGGAATATTTATATCGGCCAAATATTTCCGTAAGCAAGCATAGATATACGCGTACATACAGAGATAAGTACGCGTAGACACAGACATGAATAAATTTATGATAACATTGACTAGAGAAAGTAAAAGTTTCACCTGAACATTTATAATTTTCGATTCAAATTAATTTACAGAAAGACCACAGAAAACTTCTAACATTTTCTGTTGATTATTAATTCAAGTACTGGAAATCTAAATTCAACTAAGTACTGTAACTGAATACAGATGAAACCCCGTATTGGAGTAGATAGTTTTACCTATCGTCCAATTCAAACAATTCGTTTAAACATGAGTAGATGTTCATCCTTCCATTTCTGTATTCAATTGTATTTCCGAATAGTAAAGTCTACTTCAACTCTATACACATTTTCCTCTAATTTTAATCGTAAATCTTCACCGATTAAATTCTAGAATTAGCTGCATATATTTCCCGTTGTATTTCTTGTGCTAATAAATCTCCAGAGAATAACTATCTAATTTGAGTGTTCCTTGTAATATATATATATATATATATATATATATATATATTACACCTGTCACTCGTGTCCTTGTATTATTGTAGTTTTAAGAAACTTAATAGTAGGTACTTCATTCAATATATATGTTGCCGATAGAAATATTTTGCCGTCATTTTTTACGGCTTTGGCCCAATCGTGTATATATATATATATATATATATATATATATGTGTGTGTGTGTGTGTGTGTGTGTGTGTGTGTGTTTATAATTAAATATTATATATACATGTATATATATGGATGTATATATACAATATACTCTAATTTGAGTGTTCCTTGTAAAATATATATATATATATATATATATATATATATATATATATATATTACACCTGTCATTCGTGTCCTTTTATTATTGTAGTTTTAAGAAACTTAATAGTAGGTACTTCATTCAATTTATATGTTGCAGATAAAAATATTTTGCCGTCATTTTTTACGGCTTTGGCCCAATCGTGTGTATATATATATATATATATATATATATATGTGTGTGTGTGTGTGTGTGTGTGTGTGTGTGTGTGTGTTTATAATTAAATATTATATATACATGTATATATATATATATATGGATGTATATATACAATATACTCTAATTTTAGTGTTCCTTATAAAATATATATATATATATATATATATATATATATATATATATATATCACACCCTGATTGAGCACTCTGGAAGAATGGTAGAAGTTGGAAAACAGTAGCTACTCTGGTATGTACGCATTGTTCATTCACTAATGAATTAGAGTACTTTGGCTATTGGGCGTGTATAATGATAATATACACGCTAAAAAGTCTACCTCCTTCAACCGAGCGCCCGTAGCTCAGAGGTAGAATCGCCGACTGACGCCAATTCGGTCGATTTCAATCCTGGGTTAAAAGCAAGCGGAGTCTAACCGTACTGATGAGCTGTGATACAGCGGAACAGATCTGTCTGCGGATGACTTTATATATATATATATATATATATATATATATATATATATATATATATGATACCGCTAAACAGGCCTGTATGCGAATGACTATATATATATCTGAGCAGATACATTCTATCTATCTATCTATCTATCTATCTATCTATCTATCTATCTATCTATCTATTGATTAAACTGTGTCTAGAGATTATATGCAAGTTATGAATTGGTATAAAGATTTGCATTTTTAATGTTAAAAGTTCTATTATGATGTTGTTTAGATTCTACTCAATATTAGTAACTTATATAGTGATAGAGTAAACAATTGTTTTTGGTTGAAAAAAGTTTATTGAGTTAACAAAACAGACTAATTTGACTGTCAGTAGTTTATTTGCAACTATTTATTTTGATACTTTTACATTATTATACCTTGTAAAACTAATGTAAAAAATAATATGAAAAGATTTTAGAACAAATTCGTCAATTTCTTAAAGGAAAAACATAAAAAAAACATTTTATCTCAAAAATAAAAGATATATAAACACAAAATAATAAGAACCTCCTAATATTTATTGCACAAATGCTCCTTTCTTTTAAATAACTCTTAGCAGCCGATTGTCAACATCTGATGTTAGATTTGCAATTTTAGCGGCTGGTAAGTTGTTTGCAGCAACTTTAACTGCCCCCCCCCCCAAGAGGTCACACTTGCTGTTGAATTGCCTTCCATTAGAATAAATATCTCTCTTGAGGATGCTCCACATGTTCTCAATGGGATTCAGGTTACAGCTATTTGAAAGCCAGTCCATAAGAGAATCTTCAACAAATCCCTTTTCTTACACCCAGGATTTAGTAAAGTTTGATGCATGACTTGGTGCGTTGTCTTGCATAAAGATCATAGATCTACGCTTGGCTAAAGATTTGTTATCAAGCCATTCAAAGAAATGTTGCTTTAGAAAATCACAGTAAATTTTGAAATTCATTTGAACCCCGTATTTAATTTCAAATGGATCCACAAGCTCATAACCAATAACCTAAGCCAATACCATTATCTCACCGCCGGGCCTATCGAGGTTGATCATTGATTCGTCTGTAAAAAGCACTTTACTGAAATCAGATTTCATGCAATTTTTTGCCCACTGCAGTCTTCTTTCCTTATGTTTTTTGCTGTTAAAATGCGTTCCTTTATTTGATTTTTTACATCAGCAAACTTCCTTAATGCTTTACACCTTGTTTCCCTTGACGCCATAGGATCTCCAGCGGCCTCAAATATGAACGCTCTTCACACATTTGGGTTTCTTATTAATTCTCTTCGGACATGTGATTGATCTCGCTTTGTTAAACTCCTGAATTCAGCCTGAGACTTTTTTCTTGGTTGAATTCCCATTTGACATATTTTCTTCATTGTTCGATGATCCCTTTTCGAATCCTTAGAAATTTGAAGCAAATATTTTCCTTTGCTAATTTTTTTGATTATATAGTTATTTTCATTCATTGTTAGTTCATAATACTAAATTCTAGTTCTTACAAATAATCTCTTGACAATGCAAATTGCTATAATTACTGAAAAATACTAAATATCAAACTGAACTTTAAAATAGTGACTTAACTGATTTCATGCTTACTCGCTATACATAATAGTACAAATTATTTCATTGGATAACACATATCTATGAATTTTACATAAAATATTAGATAATACCTCATTTGCAAATAACCTCTAGAAGCAGTTTAAATACTGAGACCAACACTGCATTCAAATCCACATATATATATTCATCTGCATACGCGCCTGTTTCGATGCATCACTGTTCATTGACGAGACAGTATATATATATATATATATATATATATATATATTGTCTCGCCTGATTGAGCACTGTGGAGGAATGATAGACTTTGAAAAAACAGTAGCTACTCATACATCGTTCATTCAGTAATGGATTTGAACACTCTCGGCTATTGGCGTGTGTTTACATTCTACATAACACACTGAAGTTCACCTCCTTCTACCGAGCACCCATAGTCGACTGATGTCAATTCAGTCGGGTTTTAATCCTGGCTAGAAGCAATCGAATGTCTAACTGTACTGATGAGCTGTGATACAGCGAAACAGATCTGTCTTCGGATGATTATATTTACATATGTATGTATTTAGAGAAAATATTTAGGAAAAGATTAGGTAAGAGAGAAAGAGATTAGGATATATGTGTGTGTGTTTCTGTCGGTGTGTATGAAATATCAACTGATTAAATTATCTAAACTTATTTATATATGGAACTTTGTCTGTGTGTGTGTGTGTCTGTTACCTATAGACTCCGAAACGGCTGAACCGATTTTCTTGAAAATTTACACAATTGTACTATAAGCGTCTGCGAGTGTTCTTAGCTGAGGTTTGTGTCGAGGTACCCCCGATAAATATCGAAAATCGATAATCGAAAAAATCGGGTTATAGAAGAAGTGGTCCGATTTTAATCAAATTTGATACACTCATAGACAAAGACATAAGAAAAGATATTCAGAAGGTTCAAGGTTGCGGTTATTACAATAGTGCAGAAAATCGATAATATATATATATATAAGGCAAGATGTTTCTGTGTGTGTCTGTTTATCTGCCTGTATGTCTGTATTTTTTTCAGTTCTTTTATTTTAGTTTTTGCTTCGGGTTTGGCTCTAAGAAGGTATAATTGTAATTCTTAGTCTCAGCCATGATACCATTTACTCAGAGGATTTATTTAGCCTTCAAAATTCAGTTTACGACGAAAAAAACTTATTAAAACAGGAAATCAAAATTTGACTTACATTCATTCATTTTTCTTTCAGTCTACGGTTTCGCTTTAACTAAAAACAACTATAGTTTTTACTCTTTCAACGTCCAAATAATCTGAGCTCCAGAACCATGGATTAGTTTTAAAGATTTCATTACACCCGAGCAACGCCGTGCTATACTGCTAGTATAATATATAACTATCACTTTTGTTGTGACCGTGATACTAACATGTTCATGCAATATTTAACCAAATAACTAGGAAATTGTTGTAACTCTGTTTGAGGGATCAAAAATAAAAACAGGAACACAAGATTAGTGTAAAGAATTGTATTCATATAGTGGGTAAAGATACAATATGCCAGCTTGTTCGTCTAGCTGACGAGCAAGTGGTGTTGGATATCAAAAGCCTATGTTCCGTAAGTTACTCTACGGGTGTCTGACTCATACCAGACTGGTGCTCTCTCGGTGACTAATAGTGACATGGTATTTATGCAGGTTGAGTTCGTTCATTACTATGTTAATGGGTAGGTCCGCCACAACACCCCACCTCCCAAGTAGTCTCAGTATTTCTTTTGTTTAGGATTAACCATGAGCGGATCTGTAAATTTCATCTTCCTTCCAGATCGACGTTGCTCTGGCGTAGTTTGAGGGGGTTCAATATCAAAAGTGTTGTAGACGGTTTCTATGGCCATCTTCTTGAGGCATATCATTTTGGTCCTCAGTCAAACGTTTGTGTATCTGATTTAGATGCCTCTTATGTACAAATTTGGGTTCCTGGATTATATAGATCATGTTGCCGATCCTTTCCTTAATTTCTTCCAGTTCCCCCAAAAGAAACATTATTTTTGTAGCCTTTAACCTTATCTTCAGGATTATAACGTTTGTTTGATAACGTATCGGTTTTACCTTTGCTTAGTTTGTTCCAGCAACAGTTTGTCGAAGGCCGACCTTGTTTTTCGACTAAACATGGCTTCCGCCGGAGATTGAGCTGATGTGTTAGGACTCGGAGTGATCCTATACACTTGTAAAAAACGTTGTAGAGCCATATCAGTAGGTGAGCTGTATGCCTTTTTTAAGGCCCTTTTCAATGTATCCACAAATCCCTTCGATTGTCCGTTAGATTTCTTTTTGACATAGACGGTGATAACCGTAATTCATCGTAGTGTTTATTAACCACCGCTGCGTAATTAGAGAAATCTTCCTCGTCATTTTTTACCAGGTTTAGGCATTTCCACCTTTTGTGGATTTGGGAAGTTTTTGGACTAAAAGGTTCGGTAATGAGTTTTACCGTGTCGGTAAAAGTTAGCTCAGAAATTTTCCTTGGGAGGATAAAATCCACAAAAGTTGGGTACGGCTATGAGTGTTAGGTTGATCTAGGTTTTCAATGCCGTACGAAGAAAAAGATCTTGGTTTTTACTTTTTGTTTTTTAACAACTGAGAGGCGGAAAACAGTAATTAGTGTTCCTTTTGTCTTTACCCCTGAAGAGTCGTAATTTTGTAACGACTGGTTTACATTTTTTTTTTTACAAAAAGAAAGAATTAAGATATCTTTTTCCTTAATATATTTATTTGAATGAGAAAGAAAAACGTCGTACTTACAGTTTCCTTTAGTCTCTTTTTCCTGGATTCCCGTGAACAACACAAAAACAAGAAACACTCTTTGGTTGTTTGCCAAAGAAAAAATTATTTTGAACTTGGGGAGACAAAAATTGCTGTAATTTCGACAGAGAAAAAAAACAAACTTTTGTGATATATTCCTTGTAAGTTTCCTTAGGAAACCACTTGTCAATATTTTGGGAATATTGACTTTGAAATGTCTACTTGTAGTGAGACTTTTCGTGGTAGTGTTTAGTGAACACTAAATTTGAATTGAAATTCTTTGTTCGAAATTCGTTTGTCAGTCTTATAGCGCTGAATTAAGTTAAAACTCCGACAAAATGTTCGTTCGTACGTAACCAGTGTTGTGTGATAGTGAATTTGTTTGAGTTTTTTTTTTCGTGAAAAACTCATTCGTTCGCCTAGTTGGTTGGTGTTTCTCAGTGAAAACTCTTTAGTCAGTCAGTGTTTGTAAGACCCTGGGTTGGTTTGGTGTTTGTCCGTGAAGGCTCAGTCCTTTGTCTTCAGTGTTGTAAGACACTGGGTGGTTTTAATCCCAAATCCTCAGTGTGAGTTCGAATCCCTCGTTCTTCAGTGTTGTAACCCTGTTTAAGGGGTCACAAATAAAAACAGAAACACGAGATTAGTGTAAACAATTGTATTAACAAAACGACGGGTAAAGGTACAATATGACAGCTTGTTCGTCTAGCTGACGAGCAAGCGGTGTTGGATATCAAAGTCTCTGTTCGGTAAGTTACTCTACGGATGTCTGACTCATACCAGACTGGCGGTCTCTCGGTGACTACTAGTCACATGGTATTTATGCAGGTTGAGTTAATCCATTACTATGTTAATGGGTAGGTCCGCCACAACAGAAGTTTAGGCAAATTCCATTCAAAATGCAGTTGAATACACTTGGCCACTTATTATATATATATATATATATATATATATATATATATATATATATATATATAGGATTGAAGCAGATGATAAATATCTAAACATATATTGTTAAATATAACAGACAATGAATATCTATTACATTTAATCATTAACCGTTCTAAACATCGTATTTTGAATTGAATTTCTGATGAAAATAAAGACAAAAAGTGTCTACCAATTGGATATTTTTATTACTCTGGTTCTAAGCTTTCGGTTAAGATGATCCATCTTCAGAGTGGTTGCAGGGACGTTAATCCCAGAATCACTTAATAAAAACAAATCCCTCCTATAATTGGAAAATTAAAGATAACTGTCCAGTTGGAAGTATATGTATGTCTGTAAAAGTTATACACCAAACAACTATTTGCACTATAGAATATGATAAAGAAAGACAAAATATACTTTGGATTTTCTGCCAGACAATGGAAATAGAGATTTTATAACTAGAAGTATTCGTTCTCTAGTCCCCACCTTAAATTCCAGACTGTTCTGTATAATTATTTCTGGTAATTAAAAGACAAAGGTCTCTCTCCACAGACTCAGTGGAAGATTATAGTAAGATCACAAACACATATTAGCTTTAAAAATAAATGTTACTTATGCTTAGATAAAAAAATAAAAATAATTAAATTTATTAGAACTAGCCAGCACTTGAATTAGAGGAAAGAAGTAATTTTAAAATGCTGACACAAAAACAGATTTAAATTACTTGTTTAGTAAGATTTGTTTTTCCCTTGATAATAATTTCCGAGCAATTTCACCTTCTTCTTTCGTGAATTTTTTCTTTTATTTTTCTATAATTATATTCATTATTATTATATTATTATGATTTTAATTATTTGTGATTGTAATTATATTAGGCTATATATGCTCATTTATATTTTTTACGTTTGTATTTAATTGTTTCTTTTTGTCTTTATATAGTTATTATTTTTTTTGTAGATATTGCGTGTATATTGTGTGTATATTGCGTGTATATTGTGTGTATATTGTGTGTATATTGCGTATATATTGTGTGCATATTGCATGGATTGATTAGGTGTATGTTTGTGTACATTTGTTTCTATGTGGTAATATTTATTTACTCGTGTTGTTTTTGTATAGTAGATTTTTTCTTGTCTCATATATTTTTTTATATGTGTTTGTTAGTGTATGTGTATATTTTTTATATGTGTTTGTTAGTGTATGTGTATATTTTTTATATGTGTTTGTTAGTGTATGTGTATATTTTTTATATGTGTTTGTTAGTGTATGTGTATATTTTTTATATGTGTTTGTTAGTGTATGTGTATATTTTTTATATGTGTTTGTTAGTGTATGTGTATATTTTTATATGTGTTTGTTAGTGTATGTGTATATTTTTTATATGTGTTTGTTAGTGTATGTATATATTTTATATTTGTGACATTTCCGGTACATTTTATGCTACGCTGTGTACTTCTTAACCCTTCAACTATTTCTTCTTTGAACTAATCTATTTTTTTTATATTCTGAATTTAATTAAACTATTTGATTTTTCGGATCTGACGAAACGGGAGTTTTTAACCGTCTGTTGAAATAAATCAGAAATTACAATCATTTTCATTCTATGTTGTGTTCACTTTTTCTCTCTTTCTCTATATCGAAATGTAAGAGAACGAAGAATAAAATTGCAACATTGAAAACATTAATTTAAAACAGGGCTCAATATAAAAATAGAACAATTAACATTTATTATTTAACATTTACATTAGAACATGTAAATAACGCCTACAAAATTGTACATCGTGTTTCAACCCTGAAAAACAAAGTCTAATCAGGTAATTAGTAATCATTACTAATTACCTGATGAGACATTGTTTTGTCAATTTCGAAACAAAATGTACGATTTTGTAGGAGTTATTTATCTGTTCTCAAGTAAATACTAAATAATCTATCTATCTATCTATCTATCTATCTATCTATCGATAGATAGATAGATAGATAGATAGATAGATAAACATACTGAGATAGATAGATAGATAGATAGATAGATAGATAGATAGATAGATGTATTTTCTCTATTTAAAAAAGAGCTCAATATAAAAACAGAGCAATGAATATTTATTATTTAACTTTTACATTAGAACATGTAAATAACTACTAGAAAATGTACATTTTGTTTCGTCTTTCATGAGACATTTTTTCCAATAAAAACAAATGATAACGAAGTTTATGTTAATTTTTTATTTTAATTTTTCCAGTATTGTTACATGTTTCATTTTTGTTAGAGATAAAGAACATAAAAATGTTCCATAATTGTTGACTTTTTAAGCGCTTTCACTGGCCATTTTTACTGGCCATTCTCAAGGATGTTATTTTTCCGATGTTTCGAGTGTAACGTAATTAATTTTGTGTTTTCGAAAAGGAGCGTTCTTTAAAACCTATGATGTTTTTATACTCCTTAGCCCCAGAAAAAGAAACATGTAAGAATACTGGAAAAACAAAACAAAAAAAAAATATTAAAATCTTCTTTGTAGGTCGTTTTCAACGAAACACACACACACACACACACACACACACACACACACACACACACACACACACATTGTGTATATGTATTTAGGCAGCATTTTTTCATTAATGCATGTTTCATTAAATGATATAGACAAGTTTTGTCTATTTTATGTAATTTTTTTCATATTCTCTGATAAGCTTAATAGCATTATCATTAAATGAAGAAAGAAAATTACAATATTGATACATAAATTGTTAATAATTTAATCTAAGCCTTCGGCTTTCATAACACATTTTCAAAGATGTCAATTTACATGATATATTATAACCAAGGACAAACGATAATGACAAAATCATTCGAGTTCGAATTCCTGTTGAATTCCTTGCATTCACTTACGTACAAGTACCCTTGGAAAAGTTATTAATCCGTCTCTTCCCTCCAGTTATGAGTTAAATACCAGGACAAATTGGATTCTATAGCCTTGGCTGGCAACCAATCTAGCGCCGAAAGCAATGCAAACCTACTACGAGTAATTTTCTACTCAATCAGTCATTTCTCGTTCGAGACATGATCACCCAAAGCGTGTATCACGTATGGCACTCAACTGACTGACTGAATATAATAGTTGAAAACATCATTAAGGTTTTTAATGAGCATAAAGTGGGGGATCAGTTTTATATTGTTATGAAGTAATAAACTGATCACCCACTAATTACTACTTAATAATAATAATAATAATATAATAATAATATAATACATCTCTTCCCTCTCTACCTATGAGTCAAATAACAAGACAGATTGGGTTGTTATAACCTTGGCTAGCAACCAGTCTACCGCAGAAAGCAATGGCAACCTACTGCGGGATAATCTTCTGCCCTGTCAGTCATGTTTCTAGAGAGACATGATCGCCCAAAGCGTGTATCACGTATGGCATTTAACTGATATATTTAAAAGTTGTTTACTCTAAATCCTGACCCTACTAGCCCAATGTCCCTGCAAAAATTGAAACTGAAACCAGGCGACGTTTTTCCAGTCCATACTCCATCTATTGTCTATTTGGTTGTATAGACTAAACTATCGCCCGGTTCACACTCCACCCACATCTATTGAACAGGTAGAGGCTCATCCCTTGTTTCCTGTTTAGGATGAGCTTTCCGGTTTTCTCTTTTCCAATGTCTTCACTCTTATGTAGCCCCCTGCACATCAGTGGCGTTATCGCCTTGCTCGGGTTGATATGATTTAAAAAAAATATATTCCATAGTTAATTGTTTGTTCATTACTTAACTGACATATTTCAATGTTGTTTACTCTAAATCCTGACACTACTAGCCCAATGTCCCTGCAAAAATTGAAACTCAAACCAGGCTAAGTTTTTCCAATCCATACTCCATCTATTGTTTATCTGGTTGTATATTCCATAGTCAATTCTAGGTTCATTTTCGTTCTTCTTATCTGATAGAAGTTGAACCCAGAGTCGTTTTCTACTGTTGTATCCTGTTTCAACCTGTTTCAAAGATGTTCTTCTGTCTATATCCATTGTAAATATAAAGTGCATATTTTAGCAACTACTGCATTTCTATTTTCTTGAACCAGTCAGGCAAATCTCTTATCCTAACAAAAGATTTTCACCTACAGAATTGTTGCCTACTGAAGGTCTCTGTTAAACCTAACGATAGTTGTGCATGGAAATTCAAGTAGATCAGCAGATTTTGTGTAACTCAAACCCGCCTTTCTCGCACCAACGACCAGGTCGTGTTCAAAATCATTACAATAACCTTATCTATATGAAATGTAATCTAGGAGTCGTTGTGATCATGTTTAATTAAATTGTTACCACGTGAATGCCTGATAGAAAGTGCATAAAATATAATGTGATAAAGTTTACTAATTAGCTGCGGAATGTAAATATATCTATATGTGTGTGTGGGTGTATATGTATCAGTGCGCGACATTGAGTGTAGGTGTGTAGATAACTTAATCATTCTATAAGTGGCCGAACGATAAAAATATTTTAAACATTAAATAGTTATTTTTGAAAATAATATAATTTTTGTCAACGCATATATGCCAAAACTCTACATTAATCAAGGAGATCAAACATAATTTTTAAATTTAAGTTCACTCAAGAACAATGACAGGATCATAACTTACTGGTTTAGCCAAGCATATATATATATATATATATATATATATATATATTAATCATTTCACCCCGAGCAAGGCAGAAATGCAACTGATGTGGAGGGGGTTACATAACTGTAAAACGATTAATTAGAAAAGAGTGAGGAGTACAAACTAGTTAGAAAGGAACAACAGAAAGCTGAGAAAGTAGGTGCGATGACAGATACATAGGCGGAGAGAAAGGGAAGGTTATATGGGGGTGGAGAGAGAGCTACAGTCCAGTGGTTAGTAGTTGAGTATTGACTTTGCATTTAAATTTCTGGAGGTTGTAGCCGTCAGAAAAAAAAGAATATGGGAGCGAGTTCCACAGGCGGGAAGTGCGAGAGAAGAAGCTGAAGGAGTAGAATTGTCGTCTGCATTTGGCTAACCTGACTGTGAATGGGTGGGACCCAGTTACCAGTCTGGTTGCACGAGTAAACGCCTGTTGAGGAGGCACCAGTGACTTAAGTTCGTCCGAGCAGAAGCCATGAAAATATTTATAGAACAGACAAAGGGAGGCCACATTTCGATAGTGGGGAAGTGGCTGCAGTCGAGCCGCCAGATCAGTACCTATCACATTACAGACTCTCATTTGGAGCCTGTCAAGAACACTGAGGAGAATACTGAGATGAACAGCAGGGGCGCCTGACCATAAATGTCAGCAGTACTTCATGCACGGACGGATATATGCAGGATGGATTCCGGCGGAAAAAAAAAACATCCTGGATCGACATAGTGACCCATCCTTCTTAGCAGTAGATTTTGCTATGGATTCAATATAGTGGTTCCATTTGAGGTCTGAGGACAGGGTAAGTCCGAGGAGGCGTAGTGTATTGCTCTCCGGGAGAATCGCTTGGTCAATGCGTATGGGAGGCAGGAGAGGTTGCCTGTAATGGTTGACAGACAACAGCTTGGTCTTAGACGAATTGAATTTGACAAGCCACTTCTTGCCCCAGTTCACCAGAGTGTAGATCCCGTTCAAGGTCAGCAGCGAGATTATGTCTGTCCGCCACGACAGGTTTCTTACTGATGCGGGAGTATATTGTAGTGTCATCTGCGTAGATGCCTACTTGGGACTTGAGATCACCATGCAGTGTGGGTATAGAAGAATCAAAAGGAGTATACTGTACATACAGTTGTAGGATAACTCTGGAAGAGAGCTCTAAATATATATGTATATAAATACATATAGAGCAAATATAAGAATTATTAAGGCAGACAGGTTATTTCGCGGTAAATCGGAAGTGTAGGCCTATTTCAGGCGAACCATCATCAGCTTCCGTCTTTATTTTACAAAGGATTTTACACGAATAAAATCCTTTGTAAAATAAAGACGGAAGCTGATGATGGTTCGCCTGAAATAGGCCTATACTTCCGATTTACCATGAAATAACGTGTCTGCCTTAATTTTTCTTTATATATAGCGGCAAGGTTGTTTTTCTAGTGTTATTACTGATAAAATATATTTTGGCAAGCAGGTTTTTTTTTTATCGTGAAGTGCTCGTTATCGGTGTGGCGATAGAACGTTGATCAGCACAAATAGTTTGTCACATTAACTGAACAGGTTCATGCCGACTTCAAAGTTTCGTGATAAGATATTCTCACTCGTAGATCTGATCTGCAAACTTGCTCTGATGTGTGAGAATATCATAACAGTATCCTAATAAATTTTCGAAATCGGCATGGACCAGCTGAGTTAAATTAGCAAACTCTTTGTGCTTAATGAATTGAGTTCTTTCGGTGACTGCCGTGTGTATAGACTGCTTATATACAACACGTTAAAATTTCCCTTCTCTGATTCCATGCACCTATGGCTTAGGGTAGCGACCCCGACTGACACCAAATCGGTCTAGTCTCGATCCTGGCCAGAAGAAAGTGGATGTGTCAGATAAGCTGATACAGCGAAACAGGTTTGTATGTGGATGACTAATATATATATATATATATATATATATATATGCTCGACTGTATCACGAGGTAGAGAGGTGGGGAGAGAGGGGGAAGAGAGAGATTGAGTGCAAGACAGAAAGAGAGATTACAATATTAGGAATGTTAGGAAAAATAAAAGCAAAAATATTATAATTAACGAAAAATATAATAAAATGATTCCTCGCGTTGAGTGAGTTCTCAGATGTCTTTTTATTTGTGTGGTCGAGTTTTTTATACTGGAAATATTTTAGAAGATGTAAGAAATTTTGTAGACATTGTAATTAAATAATAAATAATGAGAATTCTTGAATCGTTCTTTTTTGTTTCGTAGGTTAAAAGAGTATTTTTAATTTGTTTGTAAGCCTTAATGAACGATTTTATTTTATTTATTTTTTTTAATTTTAAGAGGATACATTTATCACAGTATTAAAACATCTACAGAAAACAAAATTCTAAAAACTCGTAACACATAAAAAATGACATCGGAAATATTTTCGAAAAATATAATAAAATATCGATAATAAATAAGAATAATATTAGAAGTAGTGATGGTTGTTCAGGCGTCAAATGGTAGGTTCTGTGACCAATGCACTAAAACTATTGATCGCTTTATCTCAGGATTCTTAATACTCACACCCAATGTCAAAATCTCAATTTCAGTATCTTAACATCTGTCATCTTGTTCTTCTTTTACGTGTCATGTCCTTTCAGGACGGAAGCGATCGTGGCTTTCTCCCTATCCCTGGTGGCTCTTAGCCCACTTTCTTCTGTTGTGCCATGCAACCCTCGTTCCGTCATCCACCTGATCAGGTACTTCAAATATGTTATCAGCTGCTTTCCCCTGTCTCTTTTTCCCTTTATCTGGCCTGCTGGTATCGGGTTCTCCAAGACCTCCTTCCTCATTGCATGTCTCAGGAACTTTAGCTGTCTCATCCTGATGCTCAGTATTAATTTCCTTTTAGTTTCCATCCTTTCCAAAACCTCGTCATTGCTCACATGCTCGGTCCATGATATCCGCAGCATCCTTCTGTAGAACCACATATCAGTTGCTTCAAGTTTTCCCTTCATCTTTGATGATATTGTCCAGCATTCATTGCCATCTTGAAAAACTGACATAACATAGCAATCCAGTACTCTCTTCTTTGTTTCTAGTGAAATTTTCTCGTGTGTTAGTACTTTACTCATCTTCTGGAAAAAAACAGGCTGCAAACTGGCATGGGCATCATCCTGAATCTGTAACTGAGAAAGAAAACGTTACCATTTTCTAGGATAATTCATTCAAGACAGATCAAACAATACAAGCAAACATATATCTGGGAATGCTTGTGAAAAAAACAAACAAACAAACAAACTAAGCAAATACAAAAATTAAGAATTGGAAATTAAAAAAAAAATGAAATGAAGGACACAACAACAAAATTCCTGGTGCGTCATCTCTTCAGGAAATGTAAAAATAACAAGCACAACCCATATCCTGCGAAGAGTTTTGTCCATATAAGTTTTTTTATTCACTGTCTTTGGTTTAATTAGGTAGAAACATCAAAAAAAGACCACATCTTTCGCTTGCCCTAGGTCATTGTATCTGACCTAGTATGTGAGTACAAAGTAAATGCAGGTTGAAAAGAATTCTTATAATAATAATAATAATAATAATAATAATAATTGGAATGAAATTCAATTTGAATAAATGTGCTAAAAATACAGTTTTACGAGGATCACTACAACAAACATCCTCAATTAGCCTAGACCCTGCTGTAACAATAAAAGACTTAGAGCAAGAAGAAGCTTATAAGTACCTAGGTGTAAATGAGAGGGAAAGAATTCACCATAAAAAACGAAAGGAATAGTGCGTAAAGAGTACTATAGAAGGCTGCGTCTGATGTTAAAACTGAAATGAATTCTCAGAACAGAATTATGGCTATTAATAACATTATCCCAGTGGTCCAATATAGTTTCAACATTCTCAACTGAACTCTAAACGACATCAGACGATTGGATTCTAAGACAAGAAAGCTCCTTTCTAAACATAAGATGCATCATCCAAAGGCTGATGTAGACTGCCTATACATATCCCGTAAAGAAGGGGGAAGAGGTCTTATTCAGCTAGAATTGTCATACAAGACAACAACTATTGGCTTACTAACATACATGGAAAAAACAGGGGACTAGATGATACAATTAGTTAAACACCATGAAAACAGAAATAAAATATTCAATAATAAAAGAAGGCAGTAAATACAAACAAGATTTACATTTAGTAGATTCTGTAGAAAAGCAAAACAGAAGACAAAACCCAACTATTGCGGCAAAAAATATGAAAAAGAAAGCCAAGGATAAAGCTCTTGAACAGTTGAAACAACGCTGGCAAGACAAACCTCTGCATGGCCAATATCTAGAACGTGCTAATAAATCCAATGTTGATGAAGTTAATACTCATCAATGGTTACGTGCATCTGGATTAAAGTCTGAAATTGAAAGCTTTATTCTTGCTGCGCAAGACCAAAGTCTTTTCACTAGGAACTTTCAGGCAAATATTATACATAAAAATGTGGATCGAAAATGCAGGTACTGTGATAAATACCAAGAAATAATAGACCATCTCATCTCAGGATGTTCTGTACTTGCCCCAAATGAATATATAAATCGTCACGATAAAGTGGGGCAATATTTACACTGGACAATGTGCAAACACTGTGGAAAATATGTAAGCAAACACTGGTATGAACATAACCCAGCACCGGTTACTGAAATAGATGTCACCTCTCTATGAGATTACACCATCTATACAGACAGAAAAATTGAAGCAAATAAGCCGGACATTCTCGTTAAAAATCAAAAAGAAAAAAAACTTGCTTATTACTTGATATGGCTTGTCCATCGGATTGTAACATAGCAACCACGGAATTCGAAAAATTGTCAAAATATAAAGGCCTGGAAATTGAAATAGAAAAATGTGGAAATTGAAAACAAGTATCGCACCAGTTATAGTGGGTGCACTTGGAATGTTAAAAAATGGAACAAAACAACACATTGAAAGAATCCCTAGAAACCCCACCTGAAGAGATATACAAAAGATTGTCTTGTTAAGTACAAACTAAGGAGAACTTTGTCTCTGTAACGCTAGGAATGTTAGGAAAATAGGAAAAGCATGAAATGGAGCCATAACAACACATAACAAACTGCCTTAGGTCTTCCTGCACACTTGGTAGGTTGTGCGACCATAGCAAAAATCGATTTATAATGAAAAATGACATAATTATAATAACAATAATATTTTAACAAACATAGCAAATATGAATAATTAAAGAAATGTTTGCATTCATTGTATTTTTACATCACACCAAGAAGATATGAAGTAAATTTAACGGCTGAAGAAGAACCGACCTGTAATATAAACAATATGATAGAGAGGAATAAAACATATGAAAATACAAATAACATGAATTATAAGGCATATGTGGAATGGTTTAAAAATATCATCTCAGAATCTTCAACCAAGTGAAGAATATTATCAAGTTGCAGGCGAACTAAATGAAGACGTCATTTGGTCTGCAAGCGTGCAATTCTTATACACGTTTCTGGATGTTGTAATACATTGTCAGGATCACCTGCTTCGAAGTAGATAAAGTCAATTTGCCGAATTTCAAGGGATATCACTCGACAGCAGACGAATAAACAACTAGTCAAATCGACTTTCACCAGAGACTCGGGTCGACAGCAAAAAAAAAAAAAAAAATCATATTCATATTCATAAGAACTGGATGAAGTAACGATATAATTCACAGAAATCCCGTGACGGGCAAACAATAACAATGTTTATACACGAGAAAGAAATAAGACAAGGGAAATTTTGCTGGTGAACATCATCTATTTATACTGGTGTATTTGTGTGCGTTTGCGTGTAAGGGCAATGACACAAAAGTGATCTATGCGTTTTACATTTTCCGTATCTATGGGTTTATGTACATCATTATGTTTGCATAGATTACTGGTTAATATAAAGTACAAACACAGCGATAAAATATATTAATAAAATATATATATATATATATATATTTTTATTTTTATTTTTTTCATCCGCAGACTGTCCTGTTTCGTTGTATCACAGCTCATCAGTACAGTTAGATATCGGATTGTTTCTAGCCGGAATTAAAACCCAACAGAATTTACATCAGTCTGCGATTTTACCTCTAAACTATAAGCGTTTGGTGGAGGAATGCGGATTTTAGCGTGTTATATACACAATGTAAACACACGCCAGTAGCCGTGAATGTTCAAATTCATTACTAAATGAATGATGCATAAATGCGTGAGTAGCTACTGTTTATAAAGTCTACCATTTCTTCCTAATTCTCTTTTGGCGTACGAGAGTATATATATATATATATATATATATATATATATATATATATATATATATATATTAATCAACAATAGAAATAGGGTTGTTCCAACGAGAGAGTTTATCATAGAATAAAAAGTGCGAGAAGCCGTGAACATTTTGTTTAAAATATAGATTTATTATTGCTATTGTTATTATTATTATTATCATTATTATTATTATTATTATTATTAGTAGTAGTAGTAGTAGTAGCATTACTTGCTCTTTGTATAATCTATAAAGTGTCCATAATGGTATTTGTGTTGCTACACGTGTTTCGAATCTAAAGTTGACTCTCTTCTAGCGAGTAAACTTTTGACTTCACATATAGAGATCTGTTTGCTTTTCTGATGACCAAGGTATTGTGTATAAATAGATAAGTCAAGTGGTGACCAGGTCAGAGAGTTTAACTGTGTGCGTGCGTGTTAGGTTTTTTCGCACTCACACGTTACGTTTCTTCTGTCGCCTTCGTTGTCTGTAAAGAATTTTTTTCACTGACTTGCGAAATTTGATTTCGTCTTTATACTTCAAAATTGTTTTCAGCGATTTTGATTCAATAGTACTCTACGTGTCATCTAGTTCTTCTTATTGCTTTGGAGATACTATTTGAATTTAGTGTGTGTGTGTGTGTGTGTTTGGTTTTTTGCGTTCGAATTTTGTTTGTCTGTGTGTTTGTCTTAGGTTTTTCATATTGTTTTATTGAGAGAAGTCTTACATTTTTTATGGATATTTCTTCCTGCATCATGAGTGTGTCATAATCTGCATTTTGTTAAAGAGGAATTACTCTGAATTTATCTCCACTGCATTCATGTAAACGTTTGGGAGAGATACAAGTTTAATGGCTAGTTTAATGTTACTTCTGTGCAGGGCTACTCTTTTATTCATGCATTGTGTCGCCCCCACGTATATTTTTGCGTATTCATAGCATTTTAAAGAATAAATTACGTTTTTAGAGTTGCAGCTCATATCTGTTTTTATTTTGAATGTAGATGTATTTTCGAACTTGAAGTCTTTTCTTTCTGTTATTATGTTGCATACCCCACATCTGTGTTGTTTGTTGCCGGCATTTTGATGAGGTTAGGATGTTTTCTAAATTTTTGGGTTCGCGTTTGCTATTAATTATTTTATTTGTCTTTCGGATTTCATTTATTAATTATTATTTAATAAAATAAAATAAATTTAAAAGACAAATCTTCATATATCATAAAAAAAAAAGTAATATTAATAATAATTACAGAAACAATAAATCTACACTTTAAACAAGAAGTTCACAGCTTCTCGCACATTTTATTCTCTCTTTCTTTCTCTCTCTCTCTCTCTCTATATATATATATATATATATATATATATCGTCATCCGCAGACAGATTTGTTTCGCTGTATCACAGCTCATCAGTACGGTTAGACATCCAATTGCTTTTTACCCAGGATTGAAACTCGACCGAATTGGCATCAGTCGGCGATTTTACCTCTGAGCTATGGGCGCTCGGTAGAAGGAGGCAGACTTTTTAGCGTGTATATTATCATTATACACGCCCAATAGCTGAGAGTGTTCTAATTTGTTGCTGAATGAACGATGCGTATATGCTAGAGCTGCTCCTGTTTTTCAAAGTCTACCATTCTTCCAGAGTGCTCAATCAGGGTGTGAGAGCGTAGTCATCCGCAGACAAATCTGTTTCACTGTATCACAGCTCATCAGTGCGGTTAGACATCCGATTGCTTATATTCGTGTGTGTGTGTGTGTGTGTGTGTGTGTATGTGTGTGTGTGTGAAGTGCTTTCTATATATAGGTGTCTGAGCAGTGTGTGCGTGGGTGTATATATATATATATATATATATGCGATTCTATGGGTGCTCAATAAAATGATGTAGACATTTAGCGTGTCATAAGCCATGTATACACACGCCAGTAGTTTGTTCTAATTCGTTACTGAATGAACGATGCGTAGATGATTGGGTAGCTACTGTTCTTTTAAAATCTACCATTCTTCCAGAGTGCTTAATCAGGGTGTGTGATCGTAAAAAGTCATCCGCAGACAGATCTGTTTCGCTGTGTCACAGCTCATCAATACGGTTAGAACTATTTTATCATTTATGAGGCATATTGACAGAAAATAAACAATTTGATTAAAGCAATTTTATTTGATTTACTCAACAAATGCTTTAACAAGAAAAATACTTGTTACAAAATAAATTTAATATTAAGTATAATAGCTTTGCTTTGAACACAGCCTTCATTCTGTCAGGCATTGACATCACAAGCTTCTTCAATGCATCTAATGGTATCTCTTGCCAAGCAGCTTGTATTTGTTCCCAAAGTGTCTTGTGAAGTAACATTAGATTTATCATTTTTTTATCCAAGATGTTCAATAGAGTATTTTCAAAATAAATTGTTTAATAGAAAATAGGAAACTTTTAAATATAATTTCTCTTTGATACATTTCTTTACACCTAGTTTTAAATAATCAATATTTATTCGTAATTTACTTGTTTTTTCACCCTGTATTTGAATTTCAGTGAGATTTTAGGAAAATCATCCCTGTCCTAATACTTTTGCACACTACCGGTAGTGTGCAATGTCTTAGGACAGGGGTGACAGGGATGATTTAAACTTTATTTTGATGTTTCATAAAAGATAAAATAGTTCTTCCCCTAATACTTTTGCACAGTACTGTATATATATATATTTTTTTCTAAATATATACTGTTAAATATAAGAGACAATGAATGTCTATTATGTTTAAACATGAGTCGTTCTAAATGTCGTATTTTGGCTTTAATTTCAGTTGAAAATAAAGACAAAAATTCTCCAGCATTTGGATATTTTTTTATTAAGTTGATTCTAAGCTTTCGGCTCACATGAGCCCTCCCCAGAGAGGTTATTAAGACGGTAACACAATAACATCCACTATCACCGACGATTTTATTTTGTGTTGACATAAAACTCCGCTAGACAACGGCAATAGTTACCAAAAATAAGAAACGCCGTTCGCAAATTTGCAATGCGGTTCTATGGCGTCACACCGCGTGATAGCGCGCAATGACAACAGAACCATGCATTCAAATGCAATGTAATGAGTTATGGCCGGATTTGTATATATATATAAAGGAAAACTGAACACATCATTTAGAGTGTTTATAAATTATAATTCATTTCTATGAGCTAAATTAGCTCATTTCATAAGACCACACTATATTCGTTCCATTCGGTACAAATATTTTCCCAGAATAAACATTTTTTTTTTCAAAATGAAATGGAAAACAAGTAACATGATCAAGAACAGAAATTTTGGCCTTATCTCGGTTAAGAATCATTAAGGACCAGACAAGAAAAGGTCATTTGGCGGAAATAGTGACCTAATACCAAAAACAAAATATGTCTTATGTAGGTTATATTACAACTGCAATCTCCCAGATTGGACCAGTCGCCGTCCTGCGGCCTTGGCCGCGATAGAACTCACTACACCCCTCCAGTATTCCCTGTGCATTTGGAACTCTGGCTCAGTTTATAGCGAAAGTCATAATCTTGTCAAATAGCTGAATACTTGATGCTTCGCCAAGGCTACCAGGGGTGTTTTTATTGCGACACGAACACTAGATGGGTTGCCTCCAGGCCCCATCCTGTTATTTAACCCATAACTGGAGGGAAGTGACGGATTAATACCTTTCCCAAGGGTACCAGTGCTTAAGTGAATGCAGGGTACTCGACTGGAATTCAAACTCGGCTCACCGATTCCTTTTTCCAAGCAGACATCCACTGCACCACAACGCATATCTGTCGCTGAACACTTACAGCACCTGGTATCCCCATGCGGTCACCCATCTAGGTACTGACCAGACTCACGTTGCTTAACTTCGGTGACCAGAGTGTCATCAGACAGTGCATTAATATGCATTATAACAATCATCATCAAGTAACATGATCCAGAACAGGTGTTTTGGCCTTATCTCCGTTAAGATTGATTAAGGCCAAACAAGGAAAGTTTATTGGGCGATCATGTCTCGAAAGAAACATGACAGAAGATTATCCCGTAGTAGGTTGCCATTGCTTTCTGCGGTAGACTGGTTGCCGACCAAGGCTATAGAACTCAATCTGTCATGTTATTTAACCCATAACTGGAGGGGAAGAGACGGATTAATACCTTTCCCAAGAGTATTTGCGCGTAAGTGATTGCAAGGAATTCAACTGGAATTCGAAGTCGGCTCTCCGATTTCTCGTTCCGAGCCGATATCCACTGCGCCACAAAGCACAACCGTTGGCCGAGGTAGTGACCACAAAACCATTATACGACACTCTTAATCACATAAATACTTATACACATATGACCCTACATCTGAACACACTCTCGCATAAACATTTTTATCCACATACACATATGTCCATATTTACACATATGTACACACAAATGCGTCTCTACGTACAACTAAATATAAACAAATACACGCATCCTTTTATATCCAAACATATATTGTGTTCGCACACTCATATACATATTTATGAAGACCGGACTTATACACGGATAAATAATACTAACACATATTTACGCAAGTATACTAATAAACCTCATATATACTCAGAAAATACGCATATATTTATATCTTTACCGACATACCAACACATACACCTATATATCTGCCTACATATACACACTTCTGCCTATATATACGTATATGTATATGCATACACAAACCTTTCTGCGTATACATATATATTTCTTATCTCTGTTCACTCTCGCCTTTCTTCATCTATATCAGTCAGTCAGTTAAGTACCATACGTAACACACGCTTTGGGTGATCATGTATCGAAAGAAACATGGCTGGCCGGGCAGAAGATTATCCCGCAGTAGGTTGCCATTGCTTTCTGCGGTAGACTGGTTGCCAGCCAAGGCTATAGAACTCAATCTGTCCTATTATTTAATCCATAACTGGAGGGAAGAGATGTATTAATACTTTTCCCAATGGTATTTGTGCGTAAGTGAATGCAAAGAATTCACTTTATACTCGTTTATAAAAACTGATACGTGTATATACAAGAGCAACGTTAACATGTATGCACATATGCGTCTACTTTTTCATTACAAATGAGGTGGCATACTTCAAATTACATGCATTAAAAAAATGTTCTATACAACTACCGGCCTATATTATTTGGATTTCGATGCCAACATACACATACATAAGTATACTGATCAATACGGGAGGGTACAATCAATACAGGAGGGTACAATCAATACAGGAGGGTACAATCAATTTAGGAGGGTACAATCAATGGTGGAGGGTACAGGCAATTACATCTTTTAAACAAAATTTGTGCAAACATACACATAATTATGTGCCTCAATATAGGCGAAAAACTTATGTATGACTAGGTGCACTCATATACACGGGATATACATACACTTATACATATGATTAACGAAACTGGTTATAAACAACAGACAATTTGAAATGATTTGTTTGAACATTATTTTTTATCGATACTCGTATTTAAACAGATATTCTATTTATAATCAAACAGTATTATAAATTTATTTCTACAAGCCTGATTATTTACGATAATCATAATGTTACGGAAATTAACGAAAATTAACGAAACTGGTTATAAACAACAGACAATTTGAAATGATTTGTTTGAACATTATTTTTGATCGATACTCGTATTTTAGTAGATATTCTGTTTATAATGAAACAGTACTATATATTTATTTCTACCGACCTGATTATTTACGATAATCATCATGTTACGGAAATTAACGAAGGTTAACGAAACTGGTTATAAACAACCGACAATTTTGAAATGATTTGTTTGAACATTATTTTTTATCGATACTCGTATTCAAATAGATATTCTATATATAATGAAACAGTATTATATATCTATTTCTACCGGCCTGATTATTTACGATAATCATCATGTTACGGAAATTAACGAAGGTTAACGAAACTGATTATAAACAACAGACAATTTGAAATGATTTGTTTGAACATTATTTTTGATCGATACTCGTATTTCAGTAGATATTCTGTTTATAATCAAACAGTATTATAAATTTATTTCTACCGGCCTGATTATTTACGATAATCATCATGTTACGGAAATTAACGAAGGTTAACGAAACTGGTTATAAACAACCGACAATTTGAAATGATTTGTTTGAACATTATTTTTGATCGATACTCGTATTTAAGTAGATATTCTGTTTATAATCAAACAGTATTATAAATTTATTTCTACCGGCCTTATTGGTTACGATAAATACGAGTATCGATCAAAAATAACGTTCAAAAACATTATTTCAAATTGTCGGTTGTTAATATCCAATTATTGAGAGAAGACACCAAAGTAGTTTTGATTATTAGATTATATTCATAAATCTTTTTAGAACGTTCAAAATTTTGGTTAAAATTAGTTTTCCTTTCGTAAGCAATGACCATATATTTTAGCATTTCAAATTTTAGCGTTGTTTTTGCGGTGAAAAACACAGTGATTTAGAAATTGTTGAAAAAATTAAATAACTGTTGGATTTTAGTAAAATTTTCAGGATTTATTCACAAATGAATTAAATTATCTTAGAAATTATTGTTTTTTAGAAAATATAAGTAAAAGTTTTATTTTGCTTTTTTTACCACCCCCACCCTCTAAATTAATTTTTATAAAATTCCGTGAAATACCGTTTTGTACGGTTTATTGTTTATATCAATTATACACAGAAATCTTCGGAGAATTTATATCATCAATTTTCTTTTGTAAAACAGTACCGAAAATCTGCTTTGAATAGAAAAATAAAATATGCAATAAAACTAATACATTATTTTATGAGAAAATCTTTTTAATGCTTAGAGACGCTATTGTTCTACGAAAGATTTTTTAATGAGTAATTAATTTTTAAAAGAACGCTTTACATTTTTACAAATTCTAATTCTAATAATTTATAAAATTATAAATATTTTAAAATTAGTATTAATTTGTACCAGTTAAATGATATTTACACGAGTTAAAATTATATTTACTAGTTATAAATGAAAAAGTTAACTGCAGTTTAACGACACCACTATTTTAAAAAGAATTTAGAATTTATAAAAAGTTCCGAAATATAAATCTATTGAGATAATTATCGATACCTCTTAAAAAACTCACCTCCGTTTTAAAAATTTACTTTAATGCGATATATTAAACTAGATCAAGTTATAAGTGTTGCAGATCAAACTGATTACACTTTTAATCTGTTAATCCTCAAAAAAGGTTTCAGAAAAGCATATTTTAATTTTTAAAGATTTCTTAATAAACAGAATTACGTTGTGATGATTGTAACTTTTAAATATACATTTCAAACTTATTTATCTTATAAATGAATAGAATCATACAAACATAGGATACATTATTATTTAATTATTGAATACATCATTTTGTAAATCATGTTTGACATTTTGTATTAAGTAATAATATTTAATATTGCAGTCTTACATAAATAATTAAAAGAAAGTCTACACGAAAAATAGGAAAATATTATCGTGTCTTTCACGATCATTAACTATAATTTGAGGTCTGATATTTAATGCTAACCTTAAGTCCGAATTTTAAAACTTAATCCTATATATATGAACAATAAAGGAATCTATTAATTACACTAACAACCAAAAAGTTACTGGACAAAGAAGGACCGTTTCTAGGGGAATTTTTGCGTAGATTACGAAAATGACACATTTTGCCTATCAGATCTCATTTTTTTGCAAATCTTAATTAAAATGTTTACATTATTATGTAAATTTTACACTTACTCGTAAGTTTTAAAATGACTTAGTATATTTTAATACACACACACACACACACACACACACACACACACACACACACACACACACACACACATATATATATATATATATATATTATCTGGGAGATATAATACTTAAATAAATTAAAATGCTTAGAGGAAATTGTAATAACAATCCAGATAATGTTTTTATAGATTTTTGGATGTGTAACAACAAAGGCTTACAAGCGAAAATATCAAATTACGTCAAACAAACTTTATAAACTATATTTCGATATTGAAGTAGGAGATCAAGACAAGAAATGGGCACCACATATATGCTGTTCGTTTTGTTTCCTTGCTCTATCGAAATGGGCAAATGGTTCTGGAAAAAGCCTCCCATTCGGTGTTCCGATGGTCTGGAGAGAGCCGCAAAATCACACTGAAGATTGTTATTTCTGTTTTACTAATGCACAAGGTAAATATGCATTAACTTCTTATTTTTAATTAAATTCTAGTTTTACCCTTGGTCTTATTACTCATTAGCCTTTTAAATAAAGTAACATGGTATTCATATGCTATTTTTATTTCAGATATTACGAAAAAACTAAAAAAATCTGTCGAATACCCAAATCTTAGATCAGCGATCCGTTTTGTGCCATATTCTGAAGAAATTTCTGTACCACCAAGATCAAAGGCTGAAGATTTATTGGAATTTTGCGATTCCGAACATTCAAAACCAGAAGACGCATCTTCATCTAAGCAAGATGAATCTTTAGAAATGGAAGCTTCAAAGTCAGAACCAAGTCTCTTCACCAAAACCGAGTTAAATAATCTCGTGAGAGATCTCAATTTAACAAATCATCAGAGTGAAATGTTAGCTTCGCGGCTACAAGAAAAGAATATGTTGCCTAAAGATGTTTGAGTAATCAAGTTCAGATCGGGTTCTGATGACTTTGTACATAGATTTTCTTTAGAAAACAATTTGTCATATTGTAATTACACTGTTGGACTGTTCATGGATTTGAATTTGAGCTACGACCCTACTGAATGGAGACTGTTCATCGATTCTTCACTTTACAGTACAAAAGCTGTACTTCTGCATAATGGAAACGCCCTACCATCGATTCCAGTTGCCCATTCGGTGGTTTTAAGAGAGAATTACGAAAATTTGGCATTTATTCTAGAAAAGATAAAGTACGGAGAGCATAAATGGCAAATCTGTTGTGATTTAAAAGTGGTTGCAATTTTGAGTGGACTTCACAAAATATATGTGCTTCTTATTGCAAATGGGATAGTCGTGCTAAAAAAGAACATTACATACGTTCAGAATGGGAACCCAGAGACGGTACGCCAGGCTCCCATAACGTCATACGCGAACCACTAGTGGAAAAAGAAAAAATATTCTCCCTCCCTTGCATATTAAATTAGGGTTAATCAAGAAATTTGTAAAGGCCCTAGACAACGATAAACCTGCTTTTAAGTATCTGAGAGGAAACTTTCTCAAAGTAAGTGATGAAAAATTAAACGAAGGTGTATTTGTTGGTCCACAGATTAGAAAACTTATGCTTGACGACGCTTTTGATGATACTATGACTGAACTGGAACTAGCAGCATGGATTAGCATCAAGAGAGTATGCAATAGCTTTTTGGTAAGGCATAAGTCTGCGGATTATGAAGTTTTAGTGGCTGATTTAATTAAATCGTATCAGAGATTGAGATGTAACATGTTGCTAAAGCTCCATTTTTATCCACTCCCATCTCTCATTTTTTCCAGAAAATCCATTAGATCTAAGCGATGAACACGGTGGACGATTCCACCAAGACATAAATGCAATGAAAACTCGTTACAAAGAAAAGTGGAGCCCAGCTATGTTGGCAGATTTTATCTGGAGCCTGGTAGCAAGCATAAGCAGAACCCTAAGTACCGTTAAACATAGTTCACAGTTTGGATTTGTTTTGTGTATGCATTTTTCTTGCAATTTAAGTTAATTTTACAAATTTTGAAACATTTTATCATGTGAAATCGTAAAAATAAATAGTTAAAATAGTATATTTTCTTAGCAAATCTAAATATAGTTGTATATATTTGAAAAATATGGTAAACAATAAAATTTTCATTTAAAATCACTTAAATTAATTTAGTGAAACTATAGTATTTGGTCTTTTTTCGACCAAATACTATAATTTCACTTAATTAATTTAAGTGATTTTAAATGAAAATTTTAATGAGTGTTTACCAAATTTAAGAAAAATTTAACTTAATTTACAAAAAAATATAAAATTTTAGGATGCGATTTTCAAAAAATTGAGACCCGATAGAGAAAAGCGCTTTACAAATTCGAAATCAGCGCACCCTAATTATTAAAAGTCAACTACTCTTAGCCTAGTAATTTTTTGAAAGTTAAAAATTGTGTGACAATGTTACCAATTCGGCTTTTTATTTGTTTTATTTAAGCCTTTTTTAAAGCAATTATGCTTTTCAGGATTTCGATTTAATGATATTTTCGGTTTTAATCCAAAAGGAAAGGAATCAAGAACTGAAGTTTTAAGTCGCTTTTATGACAAAATCTGCTAACATTAATCAGAATCAACATATAACCATGAATTCATATGAAATAAAAATTAAATGGCTGAAACCCTTTCTCTAAAATAAAATTTGATTAAATTTTTTTAATTCAACCGAGTCAGATATAACTTTATAAATGTCAAGAGGTTAAAAAACACGCTCTACTTGAAAGACCCAGATTAAAGAAAATTGCTTCTTGCACATTGAACAATTTTGCATATGAATAAAAAATATTCTTTTAAAAACTGTGGTTGGTTATATGCTAATTTTATGTCATATTTAAGGAATTAAAAAATATTAAAATTCCTTTGGATCATAATCAGAAACCTTCTTTTGCAATGGGATACGCATATAAGCTATAAAAATGGAATACATATATAAGTTATCAATTGATATATTAAAAGAAATCCACATATAAGCTATAAATATCTGAATGCAGGTATCAGCTATATCGTAATAAATTTATGAAATACCCATGTAAGTTACAAATTCATGTATTTCTGATATAAGCAATAAATTAATAAATCAACGGAATACACGCACGAACTTTTAATTATTTAATTGATGTAATACATATATAAGCTATAAACATGGCCATATCTGACTACCGGGCTCACCGGGCTCACCGGGCACGGGTCCGGGGCGATCTGTGCAATCAGAGTGAAAATCCAGGCAAGGAAAAATGTCTTCGTCAGAAATCAAACTAAACAATTCACGAAAGAAAGAAAGAAAGAAAGAAAGAAAGAAACAAAGAAACAAAGAAACAAAGAAAGAAACAAAGTAAGTCAGTAAGAAAGAAAAACGAAGAAAAATCTGTTTATTTATTAATTTTGGGAGAAAAGACTGGTTATACTCAGAAAGTCCGAACCCGATTTTCTGCTTTCGTTCACGTTCCGTGATAATTTCCATTGGAATAGCCGAAAATATCCGCAAAAATCATAGTTTCTGGAAACGGACGACACTGATGACATCATCTCATTGTCAAGTAATAAATCCGGGCAATTTTCTCTGTGCCTGGTGTTTTTTTAGCATCAGCTACGGCCCTGGCTATAAATTAATGGAATACACATGTTACAAATTAATATATTAATGGAATACACCTATGAGCTATGGATTAATAAATTAATGGAAACACATATAACCTATGAATTAAATTAATAGAGTACACATAAAGATAAGCAATAATAAGCTATGGAAACTCACATGAACAAAGAACTTTATATAAAAGTTATATTAAAAATAACTGTCATCTCATTTCAACAGATATATTTAACAAAATTACAGAAATAATATTTTGAAATTCTGAAGAGTAAGTTTATTCAATAAAATCGCCATTGGCTTCAACAACGGAATCCAAACGATTTGGGAATCTCCTGCAATTTTTCTGGGCGGTCTCCTTGCTTATGTTAGTGAATGTTATAATCCTTGCCTTGAGTTCATCTTTGGTGCTACAAGAAATTTTGTTGATCTCTTACCCCACTGCGCTCTGTACATCATAATCAAAGTTGCTGCAGTCTGAGGTGTTAGGTGCCCATATGAAAGAGGTGATGTTGTCGCAAAAATTGTCTGAAAGTTATGACTAGGTTCCCTGTCTTGTGTTGTATGGTTCAAAGTTCTGTTGCTAGACGTACGGTCTTCTAGCAGCCACCATCCTAACCAAGAACAGCGTTACTGTCTCAAGATACTTGATGTGAGCTTCTGTATTGAGTCTGGGGCCCGCACCAAAAAATACGGGAGGACTTTTCGTATCGAAAATTTTCCGAGCAGCCTTACCTTCGTAATCACCATTATATTCATCTAACTCTTTCCGAATACTTTTGAAATGTCATTATTGAACCTTCCGACACGAATATCATGTAATACGGCATCCTGTTCTCAAATTTTTGATGGAGAGAATTGCGTCATCGTGCTCCTTTTCTCATAGACAGTGTCCAGCTGATCCTAATATACTATGCAGTCGACAAATTAATATAAGATTATAAAATATAAAAGTGTTTGTGTGTGTGTGTGTGTGTGTGTGTGTGTGTGTGTGTGTGTGTGTGTGTGTGTGTATTCCCCAAAACTTATCAGTCATTTAAGTGATACACACGCGTGGGTGATCATGTCTCGAAAGAAACATGATTGACTGGGCAGAAGATTTTCCTGCATTAGGTTGCCATTACTTTCTACGGTAGACTGGTTGCCAACCAAGGCTATAGAACTCAATTTACCCTATTGTTTGACCCATAGATGTAGGGAGAAGAGACAGATTAATACCTTTCCCAAGGGTATTTTCGCGAAAGTGAATGCAACGAATTCAACTGGAATTCAGATTCGGCTTCCCGATTTCTCGTTCCAAGCCGATATCCACCGCACCACAACGCACATCTAAAACCTATATGGATATTTATTTTCCTTTTCACGGTCTAAATCCTCATAAATACTTCTAAAATAGTACGCATAAGTCAACTGTTATGAATTGTTTTTAAAAGAACGGGTATTAATGCGAACTTGTATTGAATGACGCCAGTATAGACCCTCAAATATTTATCAATCTTCTTAAGGAATGTGTCATACCTGCATTTGCCACTCTCCTGCCTCCCATAAGCATGGACCAAGCAAGTCTCCTTTAGAGCAATACACTGCGCCTCCTAGGCCTTATACTCTCTTTCAATCTCAAGTGGAACCATTACATTGA
>JBBBDQ010000318.1:207500-245000 GCA_037127315.1 Ascarosepion bandense
ACTTTCGTATTCGACTAACTGTCGACTACTATCGTCCAACATCGACTGATCTCCGTTCCTCTTACTACTTCTACTTAAATTAGGTAAGAGAGTCTATTTATTATAGGATAGGTGTGTTTCACCATAACAAAAAGGCTCTTATGGCAACCAGCAAAAATATTGGCTAAAAAGGGACCCAAGCGGCTGCTCACGTAAACCCCATCTATCTGGATATGCATAACATGTTCAAAGCTGACCTTATTCCTTTTGTTGCTAACACCAGGAACTCGAAAAATAAAGGCTCTGGAATGTAGTGGAGACCCAGGAAATTTCTACAGAGAGCGTCAAACATATCTGTGCTGTTTCTTTTTAAGGAGATATTAGTGTACAGGCTCATGATATCAAAAGAAACCATAATCTTGTCAGAAGTAATGGGACAATTACTAATAAACTTTGAAAAGGTGAAAGAGTTTGATACACAGTAAGTTGAGAAGTAGTCGGAAACAGGTTTAATCAACTCTGACAACCATTCGGCCAACTTATGCTGTGCTGAAACCATCCTAGGTAAAACATGATGTAAAGGCACATTATTTATGTGAATTCTAAGCAAACCATGCAGTCTTAGTTTTTGGGAAACTACATGTCTAATCCTGTTGTAGGTGTCTTGGCATACGAGATTGCCTTTATACATATCCAATAACCGTTTCTGAAGCTTTCATTCCAACTTATCAATACGGTTCTGTGTGGAGGACTGAACAATTAAACAAAATCTCGAGGCATTACCTAAAATGAGGTTCATTTTATACACAGTCAATCTCGTCCAGAATGACCGCACCAACACCTTTATCAGGCTTAGTGATGTAGATGTCATTACGGGTTTTCAAAGCCTTAATAGACTTGTAGTGAACGTGACGTCATGCGACCATGTCACGTTCAAGTGATGTGGAAACAAAATTATGAGCTGTCTCTGAAATTTTTGAATTTGGTTCGTGGAGGAAGGAACAAGATGAAGCAAGGACTTCAACCTTGTTTACATTTCGTGGGAAAATCCAAAAATCCAACCCTCTGGACAGAACTAATATTTCTCAGATAAATTAATATTAGACAGATTAATTATATGTCTATCGAAAGAATGATTTTCAAAACCTAATCGTTTTACGATTAGACTGTCGATGTGTTTATTATCTTTAGTTTTCTCTTCGAAATGTAATCTACATTTAGCCAGATATTTCGAAAAACGAAATAAACAAGAAAAAGCGAAAGTTGTCTTTTGATTCTGCTTATAAGAGAACAATATGTCATGTGTGTTGAAAGAAATAATTGTGTTAGTTTATGAAGCTCATACTTAATAAAAGCTTTTTCCACTTGGTAAATGTAATCAACATTTTCCCTGATTAGTCATTTTTTAAGAATTAAGAAACAGAACAATTACGCTAGAAACTAAAAAGAGAGAACTGGATTGCTATGCGATATCAGTTCTTCAATATGGCAGTGAATGCTGGACAATAAAATCAAAGATAAAGGAAAAACTTGAAGCAACTGAAATGTGGTTCTACAGAAGGATGCTGCCAATATCATGGATTGAGCATGTGAGTAATGATGAGGTTTGGGAAAAGATGGAAATGAAAGGGAAATTAATACTGAGCATCAGGAAGAGACAGCTTAAGTTCCTGGGACATGCAATGAGGAAAGAGGGCTTGGCGAAACTGATATTAAAAGGCCAGAGAGAGGGAAAAAGAGACAGCGGAAAGCAGTGGATAACATATGTGAAGGACCTAATCTGGTGGATGATAGAACGAGGGATGCATGGTGTAACAGGAGAAGCCGTGCTAAGAGCCACCAGGGACAGGGAGATGTAGAAAGCCATGATCGCCTACGCCTTGAAAGAACAGGGCACATAGAAGAAGAAGAAGTCTGTGTTTTATAGAAGAAGGAACAACACCAAAGGACAAACAAAGGAGAAATCTTCTTTTGGAACGTAATGAACTTAACTTGTACCACAGTCAAATCGAATTATTCGAGTCATTAATGATAACCATATGATATCTAAATTTTAAATGTTTGTATAATGCCTTGATACCACTGAACAAAAATACAGATCTGAATAAACATAATTTTTTGCTCATTGTTTTCCTCAGAGACCATTCATTGGCACAATTAAAATTACATCACACACACACACACACACACACACACACACACACACACACACACACACACACATATATATATATATATATATATATATATTGTAATAGTATTGTAGGTAATATTAGACAGATTTTGGTCACCAATACGGTGATCCTTACTCATACACACAATAAGAGGAACCTGCAGATATTGGAGGCTATGTACATTAAATCTAGACAAGCAACACTCAATAAAATCAACTTTAAATCAGGAAATAACATATTACATTGCATTTGACTACATGGATTTGTTGTCATTTCGCGCTGTGACGTCATAAAACCGCAGAGCAAATTTAAGAACTGCGTCTATTATTTTTGGTAACTATTGCCGTTTCCAAGCGGAGTTTTATGTCAACACAAAATAAAATCGTCGGTGATGGTGGATGTTATAATATTTCAGTCTAAATAACCTCTCTGAAGATGGCTCATGTGAGCCGAAAGCTTAGAAGAAAATCAATAAATAATTATCCAAATGTTGGAGACTGTTCATATCTATCTATCTATCTATCTATCTATCTATCTATCTATCTAGTTTACGTATGAGTGTGTGACCCTGAAGATAATCATTTTGTAATCCTCTTTTGTAAAGGGAGACTAATCTTTGGCTTAGATATAAAATATTTAGGTATCCTTCATCTTGTTGTATTGATTTGTTTCTGTACGTTTTGTTATATGACAAATTTTTAGTATTAAGTTTGGGTAACACACACAGGCATATTACATCGCTTATATTTAACTTTAGATACATCCAAATAAAAACATCTCTTTTAAATCCACATACATATATATTCTCTGATTCCATGCCCCTATGACTTAGTGGGTAGCAACTCCGACTGACACTAAATTGGTCAAGTTTCGATCCCGGCCAGAAAAAAGTGGATGTGTCTAGCCACACTGTTGGGCTGTGATAAAGTGTGTGTGTGTGTGTGTGTGTGTGTGTGTGTGTGTGTGTGTGTGTGTGTGTGTGTGTGTGTGTGTAGATAATGAGACAAACTGGAAAATTTCGGCTGAGCGTTTGCTCTCTTCAAGGTAGAATGAAAGAACTAGAAAACTGTATGTTAGGGAAAAGGCCTCAGGATTTCTGGAGAAAAATAGGCATAAACCAAATTAGATAAGTTATTACCTTCAATGTACAGATGTAGGCGGGTGTCTGTCTACGCGTTTGTTTGATTGTTTTATCTATATCAGATGCGTTTCAACTGACTGCATTTTAAATCAGTACGACGAAACTAAAGGTATTTTATTATAAATATTATTTTATTATATATATATATATATATATATATATATATATATATATATATATATGTGTGTTGTGTTTTTTGGCAACAAAAGGTTTAAGTAAAATGACGGGCAAGATATTATTATTAGGTTTTTCATTTAATTTTTCATGTATTCGTATAATTTTTTTTCTTAAGGGCTCAGAATCCCCATTTTAATTGACCTTGTATCGCATCCACATTGGTGGGAAGGTAGTAAATACCAGTGTGGAGTAGTTCATTTGCAAATGAACCACCACTCACGCTTAATCAACACCCTGCCTCCTTTTTACTATTTGGTATGGCCTATCTTAAGAAATTCTTTGCTTTTAACGGCATATTAATATATATATATATATATATATATATATATATATATATATATATATATATATATTGCTTGTCCGTGAATAGTTATACTATAATGTAAATGACATCTTTGAAAATGGCTTATGTAAGCCGAAAGCATAGATTGGATTAAAAACAAAATTACGTATCAATATTGTGATTTTCTTTCTTCATTTAATGATAATGCTATTAAGCTTATCAGACAATCTGAAAAAAAATTACATAAAATAAGTAGACAAGACTCTTCATATTATTTAATGAAACATGCATCAATATATATTAGGTACCCCAACTAATTCGTGAAAAAAAACCCAGCATAGCGTAATAAAAAAGGCCACAAACTTAACGAAAATAAAGTTTTATCGTCAAAATGTTAATGTTATTATTAAGAGGAAAGATCAAAATTTTTTTAAATTATTGTTTGAATTTTTCTCATCCTTTTTAACACATCCAAAATTTTGGTTGAAATACATGTTTTGTTTATGTCATCGCTTTCTATGATTTTTTTGTGCTTTTTTCCGTTGAAAACACATTTATTTGAAAATTCTTGTAAAAATCAAATTATTGTCCGATTTTAATGAAATATTCAAAACTTATTCACAAATGAATGGAATTATTTTTGAAATTCTTTTTTTTTTTAGAAAATATTGGTAATTTTTTAAAAATGTGTTACCCCCCCTCCCCGCCCACTTACTTGATTTCATTAAACTTCGCACTGAACCTTCTTATTTATTGAAATTATTTTTTGTTAACAGTAGGAGTCATTGGAGATTGTAAATCACCTACTTTTTTTTTGCAAACTTGTACCATTTAACTGAAAATCTGAATGGAAAAATAATGACTCCAATAAAACTATGACATAACTTAATTAGAAAAGCTTTTAATTGTTTTTATAAATAAGTAATATTAAGGATATTATTGTCTGAAGAAATAACATTTTTGTGATGAATAATGAATTTTTACAAGAATTTTTAATATTTTTACATTTTAATTATAATATTTTATAATATTTTAAAATCTTGTAAAATTCTGTATTAGGGTATTTATTGGGGTATTTATTGGAGTATTTATTGGATGTGATATAGTAATTAAGTGGAAACGAAATTTACGAGTCCAAAATTACAAAGATTAATGAACGTAGTTACGCTTTTGTATTTTTAAAATAATTTTTAATTTATTTTATTTTACCTTATTTTCATGTATGGTAGAATGAACTTGCCATTTTTATGAAAAGGCTACGTAATTTAAGAGTTATGTCTTTCCACTTAGATTTATGAAAATTGTCGTTTTTGGTCATGCATAGAAGCTGTCATCGCCTAATCAGTCAACAAGACGTCAAACGTTCGATCAGATGAACACAAACAATCGTAATAATTTGTTCTATATTACTTTTTTACGCTATAAGTAATAGTTTTTTTTAAAAAATAAGCTGAATTTAATTTTCAATTTTCTAATTGTCCTAAAAAAAAAGTAATAAGTCTTTTGAAATATTTATAAAATCGATGAATTTCTGTGTTCACAAATTTCTTAAAATTAAGAAAATGGCCGCTTTTAAGGAAATTTAAGAAATCAAAATTAAATGTGACTTTTCAATCTACATAATTATTATCTGAAATACACCAGAATTGTTTACTTAATGGAAATAATAAATTTAATCATTAAGCCTTTAATTAAATTTAAAATTAAATCTTCAGTTATGTTTTTTCATTTTAAAAATTTTATTTCACACACACACACACACACACATACACACACACACACACACACACACAGTTGTATTAAAAAGTGCTCAACACATTTATATTGTAGAGCTTTTGCATATTTTAAATTTGGATATGGGTTATTTCCGCTTCAAAGGTATCTTCAGGCGATTTATAATGACTGGATTTTCAACTTTTTTTTAAACGTACAAACAGGGTTTTACGAACGCGTGACTGGAATTTTTAAACAATCGAAAATTTTCAAAGTTTTGAGAGCTTGCTTAAAAATCCTAAAACATTTACACCTAGGTTTGTATGAGCCTAATATTCATCTATAAATGCGATTACATCTGAAATTTACTTATGATTTTTCAATGAGTAATTTTTTTTGTTCTGGAAACAGCATAATGGCTAACCTTTCTTCTTGGCCCAATCTGCAGACATCGAGGTGGCGGAAATAAATCTTTTACAAAGTATATATATATATATATATATATATATATATATATATATATATATATACAAACTTATTTATAAATGGAACTTTGTCTCTGTCTGTGTGTGTGTGTTTGTCCCTATTACCTATAGATTCCGAAACGGCTGAACCGATTTTCTTAAATGTTTACACAGTTGTGCTATATGAGTTTGCGAGTGTTCTTTGCTAGGGTTTGTGTCGAGGTATCCCCGATAAATATTGAAAATCGATAATCGAAAAAATCGGGTTATAGGAGTGGTCCGATTTTAATTAAATTTGATACACTCATAGACAAAGACATAAGAAACGATCTCCAGAAGTTTCAAGGTTGCAGTTCTTACAATAGTTCAGAAAATCGAATATATATATATATATATATATATATATATATATATATATATATAAGGCAAGATGTTTGTGTGTGTGTCTGTTCATCTGTCTGTATGTCTGTATTTTTTTCAGCCCTTTTATTTTAGTTTTTTCTTTGAGTTTGGCTTTAAATAGGTGTAAGTGTAGTTCTTAGTCTCAGCCATGATACCATTTACTCAGAGGACTTATTTAGCCTTCGATCTTCAGTTAATGATGAAAAAAAGTAAGTAGAAAATAAAAATAAAGATAAAGAATAAAGAATAAAGAAATAAATCAAATCAGTGAAGTAAAAAATAAAAGTAAAGTAAATCCAATAAATCTTTTTGATTTATTTAATTTATTTGATTTAGTGGATTTAATTTATTTTTTATTTTTTACTTCACTGATTTGATTTATTTCTTTATTCTTTATTTTTATTTTTATTTTCTACTTACCTATATATAAAAAAAAACTTGGCCCTCAGAAACAAAAGGAACTCGATATGTAAAGCCACAAATTTATTCGCCTGAAAGAGAGTCAATCTTAGACTCGAAACACGTGTCGCGTCACAAATACCATTATGGACACTTAAAATATCATAATATGTATAATATCGTTATACTACAATAAATATACAAAAAAGCTCACACTTTATATTCTATACCAATTTCTCTCGTTGGGACAACTTTATTTCCTTTTCTAATATATATATATATGATAAGTAAATTTAAAATAAAAAATAAAAAAGCAAAAAGTAAAAATGGCACCATATTAGAAGAATGAAGTGGAGTGTGAGATGTATTATAACTTAAAAGCTTTGGGGTGTAGACCAATGAATATTAAGACATTAAAGTGTAACATTGTGGTGGTTTGTCAGTTCAAATAAGTTTTGAATAAATAATTAGCCAACGTATTGTGTGATACAGCGAAACAGGCATGCATGTGGATGACTAATATATATATATATATATATATATATATATATTAGTGTGTGTGCGTGTGTGTGTGTAAAAAAATATACTGTTATGATCTGTGATTAAGGACAGAATAGTTTAAATAAAAAGAAGAAAAGATGAAAACTGTATTTAACTCGCCTACGCGTTTCATCCTGTGATGGACTTTAGCCAGGCAAACAGACGAAATGAGCTTTATTCCAAACTAAGTATCTATAAAGAAACATTTCGTCTTTTTGCCTTGATAAATTCCATCACAGGGCGAAACGCATCGGCGAGTTAAATATAGTTTTCATCTTGTCTTCTTCTTTTTATTTAAACCACATATATATATATATATATATATATATATATATATATATATATATATATACGCACCAATATATACGTGTATACGGTATCCAACCAAACATACCTACACAAAAATATGCGCACGACTGTACACATAGAGACATCCACAGACCTGGGAATGCGCCTGTTTATAAGCATACCGTAATTTCTACTCCAACAGCTTCTTATCTCGCGCTTCCCGCCTGTGGAATTCCCTTCCACATGCCGGCTTGCCCGTCGGCTACAATCTCCAGGAGTTTAAATGTAAGGTCAATAGACACCTCCTAACACACTAACTTGCATCTATTCTCTCAAACACTCTCACCATCTAACCAAACCTCATTCTCGTCTATCACCCTCCTTCTGACATTTCCTATATCTAACCATCATTTTCCCATCACTTCCCCGACCCTACGTAGCCCCCTGCGCAACAGTGGCAGTGGAATGCCTTGCTCGGGGTGAAACGATTAAAAAAAAAATACGTATGCAACGGACACACACAAACAAGCACATTACACACACACACACACACACACACACACACACACACACACACACACACACACAATATATATGTATATATATTTATACATGCTGTATCAAAAATACTTTTTACAAACTTTGAGGCGGGTTCTTTTTTACTGTTATGTTGTAGTTTAATAAGAATAAATAACAACGCCAGTCAGTCAGTTGCGTGCCATACGTGATACACGCTTTGGGCGATCATGTCTCGAAAGAGACATGACTGACTGGGCAGAAGATTATCCCGCAGTAAGTTGCTATTGCTTTCTGCGGTAGACTGGTTTCAAGGCAAGGCTATAGAACCCAATCTGTCCTGTTATTTGACCCATAACTGGAGGGAAGAGGGCATTTGTGCAGAAGTGAATGTAAGGAATGCAACTGGAATTCTAACTCGCCCCCCCCCCCGATTTCTCGTTCCGAGTCGATATCCACTGCACCTCAATGCACATCCAAGAGACAATTAAAATACTTGAAAATGGTTATAGAAGTGTCTGATATAAAAATTATATTAGATATTTGTACTCCCTTGCACCTACAAAATGATAAAGCGTAAAAATGCTGGAAAAAAAAAACTTAAAATTAATAACATTTTACTTGTTGCTCGTATCTAATGAGAGATATTTGAAAGAAAGTTTGTTACCTAAGTATGCATTATATATATATATATATATATATATATATAAAAGGATTAATTCAAAGATGTTGAATGGTCATTTCGATATGAAGATCCCCACGGGGGACGACACATCACCTCAGCAACAGAAAAAACCTTTCAGAACTGGAGAAAAATTAGTCTACTTTTCCTTTTTAAATAGATTGCAAAGAAATTAAAAATAAATAATAAAATAAAATAAAAATAAAAATAAAGGGAAAGAAAAAGAAAAAGAAAACGAAAAAGAAAAAGAAAAAGATAGAATAAAATCAAATAAATAAGAAAAGAAAAAATTGACATCGTCTGGGTTCGCAAAAAAAAGGGAGAATGTAACTACAAATTAACAGACAGCCGTGTTAAATCGACGTAAGTTTAAGCAACACGGAAAAAAGGTGGTAAGAGAGATAAAAGAAGGAAGGGAGGGAAAAAGAAAGAAACTAAAGAAAAATTTTTTTTAAAATATTACATACGCTGGACAAATTCAAAAACCTAATTTCCCCAAAACGTTGAAGTATTAGAAAAAGGCCTTTATTTAAAAAGGCATAATTATTAATAAAAGGGAATAAAAAGATATAGGATTTAATATAAAATTATTTTTAAAAAAATTAGGTCATTTGAAATTAAACTAAATAAAGACAACACTAGGTAAAAAAAAAAAAAAAAAAATTAATTACAATTATACATACTTATAGAAGTACACACATACATACATATATATACACACACAATTCTACGAATAAGAATACATATATACATACAGATACACACACATACATTCAATTTATTACACACTTATATACATATACATGCGCATACACACATATATATGTGTGTACACACCTATATACAAAAAATTTCTATACACATAATATACATGTGTACACATACATGCACACATATACACACACACACACACACACACGCACACATATATATATATATATACATATTCCATATGCACTCACACACATACATATTAATGAATATTATGAAAAGGAGCATTTAAATAGCTAAAAAAATTTTTTCCAAAATTACATATAGCCCACATACATAAATACATATATACATATATATACAAATATGCACATCCACACACAAACATACACATATACATAAAAAAAAAAATAAAATTAAAATTAAAAAAATTTTTTTAAAATATTAAAAAAAAATTATAGAAAAATTTAGAATTTAAAAATTAAAAGTTAGAAGTTAAATTTTAAAATCCGCCCTATGGCGGCACTTGTTTATAAATTCCCTCCTAAGGTTCAAAAGTAAGTCCTGATGAGGATACTTCAAAATCAGAATCTTCTCCAATAAACACAGACGACACCTATCACGAAAAGTTTTAGGAGTACAAGCTGAGCCTATTAATTTCCAGCTGATTATAGGGTCCTGCCCTTCCTCCTTCATTTCCCAGAACCTACGTGATAGTGCCGTCTGGAATCTCTGTTTAGGGTTCGAAAACGAGTACTTGTGATTATAAAGCCTCTGTTTGAAAGAGCCCGCGGACATGCCAATATAGGTCCGGTAATTGTCCTTGTTATTAGATGGAGAAATGCGGGCTTCATAAATTACATGGGTGGATTTACATTTGCCTTGCACCGGGCAGGCATCCACAGAATAACAATTGCATTTGTCGACAATTCTGGATTTAGCTTCCGTATTATTTAGGTTCATTAAAATTTGTTTATTGTGGGAATTAATTATATTATCTATATTTGAGGTGCAAGAATAACTATGCCTGTGTGTATATATATATATATATATATATATATACTGACATATATATATATATATATATATATATATATATATATACAACATATATATATATACATATAATATCTTTATATATATATATATATATATATACATACTGACATATATATATATATATATATATATATACACAGGCATATATATATATATATATATACATATAAATATCTCTTTATATATATATATATATATATATATATATATATGTATATATGCATATATATATATGTATATATATATATGTGTATATGTATATATGTATAAAAAATAAAGGACACCAAACAAAAATACACAACCTATCTAAAGTAGAACACCAAGCCATCTATACACTTAAGACAACCGAAACATAATTATCGTACCAGCCGATAAGGGCGGAGCTATAACCATCTTAGACACTAATAACTATATTAAAGAAGCAGAATCACAACTTCACAATAACAAGTTCTATGTACCCTTACCTCTAGATCCGACTAGCACTTACAAAACAGAATTATCACTTCTCATTCAGAACCTGAATCATAACATAAAAAATAAAATATAATCTTTTATTCCTGAGAACCCCAAAACAGCAACATTCTATACTATCCCAAAACTACACAAACTCCCCAAAATCATTTCAGAAAAACACCCTAACACCTCTTCATCCAACCCACATCATACTAAACAAGCAAATAATGAAGAAATCTACAAAATTTCAAAAGAACTTAAAATCACACCACCTGACAGATCCATAATATCAGGCATTGGTACCCTCACAGAACTTATATCTGGATACATAGACAATATTCTAAAACCTTTATTACCTGACATACCTAGTTATATTAGAGACACTATTGACTTTCTCAACAAGTTACAAAGCATTAATTTAGTCCTAGGTGATAATATCATAATAACGATGGATGTTACGTCTCTGTACACGAACATTCCACATGTTGAAGGAGTAGCAGCTTGCCATGAGTTCCTTAAAAGCAAATTACCTAACAACCAAATCACAGATTTATGCCAATTAATAAATTTCATCTTAACACACAATAATTTTAAATTCAACAACAAACACTATTTACAGATTAGCGGCACAGAAATGGGCACGAAAATGGCACCTAGTTATGCCAATATCTTTATGCATATTTTAGAAAAAAAGATACTAGATAGTTCACAATACAAACCATCACATTATTTTAGATACATTGATGATATTTTCTTAATATGGACTCATGGATTAGAAAAATTAAAAAACTTCTTTACTTTCTGCAACAACTTCCACAATACAATCAAATTTACCATGGAGTACTCATACACATCCGTCCCTTTCTTAGACGTCATGGTAAAATTAAATAAACATACACTTTCCACCAGTCTATACAACAAACCCACAAACCAACATAAATTCCTACACTTTAACAGCTGTCATCCCCTCAAATTAAAAAAACCTATCGTATACAGCTCATTTATTAGAATAAAACGCATTTGCTCAGACCATCCAGATTTTCTAAACAACATTAACAACCTAACAAAACAGTTTCTAAAATGTAAATATCCAATAAAAATAATAAAGGAAGCACTACATAAAGCCATCCACATAGATCGTAGCACACTTCTCACATACAAAAAACGAAAAGATAACAACCTAATTCCCATGGTTTTTAACCATAATCAATATTCCTACACACTTATCAAAAATTTAAAAAATGATTACAGGAACCTCCAATGAAACAAAAACATCAAAGACATTTACGATAAACCACCCATAAATGCAAAGAAACAAACACCCAACCTATCAACTATCCTCACTTCTAACAAATATTTAAATAATACAAACCTATCAGGGAATTTAAAATGTGGAAAGCCTCGCTGTTTAATTTGTAAACATTTAATAACAGACAAAACATTCTCTGTACCTAACACCAAAATAAAATTACACCCACCAAACCTTACTTGTGACAGCAAAAACATCCTATACTTTCTCTTCTGCTCAATTTGCCCCAACAGTGGATATATCGGCGAATCCGGTAATAGCTTTAGATTTCGCTTCAATAATCACAAACTAAATATACGACAAAAAAATGTATACTCCCCAATTGCAGCCCATTTTAATCAACCTGATCATACTTTAGAAAATTGCAAATGTGTACTAATAGACTCCAATTTTAGTTCTACATACACACGCAGAAAGAAAGAAAAATACTGGATTTTAAAATTAAATACACACAAGCTAGGGTTAAATAGGGACTTAGGTGTGTTGAATCTTTACAAATATTTCAATAGGTAAAAAATTTTTTTCAGATATTCCAAGAAATTTTTATCTAAAACAAACAGACTTTCTCTACGGACGTGCTGCATGTTATGAACAAACACACCACGTGATGTAAACAAAAAATATTCGGACGCTATCACTTATTTCTGAAGAAGGACCGAGGACGGTCTGAAATATAAAATATAATAAAAATAAACAAATACTGTTCAAAAAAAGTACATTTTTAAATTCAAAATTTTTATTAATATTCTTTCCTATATATATATATATATATATATATATATATATATATGTACACACACTGGCATATATATATATATATATATATATATATATATATATATACATCGTTCATTCAGTAAAATGAATTAGAGCACTCTGGCTATTGGGCGCGTATAATGATAATATATGCGCTAAAAGTCTGCCTTCTTCTACCCAACGTCCATGTCCCAGGGGTGGAATCGCCGACTGACGCCAATTCGGTCGGGTTTCAATCCTGGGTTAAAAAGCAATTGGAGTCTGGCCGTACTGGTGAGCTGTGGTGCAGCGAGACGGATCTGTCTGCGGATGACAATATATGTATATATATATATATATATATATATATATACACAAGCATATTTATATATGTATATACAGACATATATATATATATATATATATACAAACATATTTATATATATATATATATATATATATATATATGCACAGACATATATATATATATATATACAAACATATTTATATATATATATATATATATATATATATACAGACATATTTATATATTTATATATATATGTCTATGTGTATATTTATGTATTTATGTGTGTGTATGCATTCATAATACACATACACACTCACATAAAATCCACAGAGAAAGAGAATATTATTCGAAGAAATGTTAGTTTTATTTCACTCTTGAATATTCTTTGTAGAGTTTCTTTGTTTTTCTTCTTTTTTTTTTTACTTGTTTATATCGTTTCTCTTATCCGTTTCGCTCTTATTATTGTCGTCGGCGGAATCGGTGCTATTGTGGTGGCGCCTTTCATCTTTGTTGTTCCTTCATTCATTGTTTTGCCACTTTAACATGTGAGAATGAGCCAGCCATAATTTCATCAAATCGAAACAAATCTTTTTGGCTTTGTTCTTGTGCGTCTTTTAATCCTTTCAAGAAAAATCTCTTTTATTAAAGTAATTAGTAATGGACCAACTTAAGAACTTTGAAATCTACGCGAAATATGAAACGCTTTAAAAACATCATTCATTTTATAAAAGAAGATAATAAAAGCATGGTTTAAGCAAATTTCAAACAGTAACAACTAAAAAGTGTGAAATGGCAAACAAAGAAAAAAAGTGCGAAATTTTAGCAAAACATAATAATAGTAATAACAATAATAATACACTTTAAAATCAGTTAATGTCAAAAATAAGCATAAAAAACAAACAAAAAAAAACACGGTCTTTGCAAATTACGTCAACATTCGTTTTTATGTTTGTTTGCGAGCGTCCAATCTTTTGGCCATTCATGTTGGCTTCAATATTTGTCGCTAATTTGTGCTTTCATAATCTAATTACGATACGTTGAAGAAGTTTTTCTCACGTTCACCTTTTGTATTTCACTCGAAGTAAGAAGTTTAAGATAAAATTTCAGAATAATAGAAATTATATGTCAGCAAAGTTTTGGTATTTGAAAATTTTATTCCAGTCCATTTCTTTCAAACAACAACTGGCGTACAAAGATGTAGAATTTCTACTGATTTACGTATCTACCAATTATTCGTCTTCTATATTCAATAACACACACACACACACACACACACACACACACACACACACACACACACACACTCACACACAGACACTCACTCAAACTCACCCCCACACACACACATACTCTCTCTCTCTCTCTCTCTTTCTCACACACACACACACACACATATATTTATTTATATAAAAACAAAATTAAAATTTTCAATATCGGATGACCAAAGTTTAATTTACCTGTCGAAATTGCCATCCGCTAAAAAAAATTTGAATTTCTATATGTATAAATAATGACTCTTTAAATAAATGAAATTTGATTACTTTGAACCGTCAGTGTTAATATCTTGTAAGGGTCATCAAGATTAAGAGTTCACTGGGCAGAATCAGTGACCATAAACCCTTACACACCTACCACATGCACACGAATACGTATGCACATATATACACATATACAAAAACACGCATATACATATATACACTCATATGCATCCATACATACATACACAGAGACACATATATATATACACGTAATATATATATATATATATATAGACAGTGCAAGATGCCGTAAACGTTTTGTTTAAAGCATAGATTTATTGTTATTATTATTTTTATTAATATTACTTGCTTTTTTGTATAATATATTAACTGTCCACAATGATATTTGTGCTGTTACACGTGTTTCGAGTCCAAAGTTGACTCTCTTCAGTAAAATTGTAAGGAATTGCAACAGAACAGGTTAAACATATTCAGATTAATTTTTCTTCCCAAAACCCTAACGGTGACAAAGTGTTTTTAGCAAGCACCAACAGACTATGATGTCCGGATCAGTATCGGGCATCATTGATTCGTGGTGTCGTGAGTCTGTGTATTTAAGTTGCAAATTTAAATGACAATAAAAGACATGAAAGCAAAAGGTGTTACCGTTACTAATCATTACTGTTCACTATTAGATCTCCACGGATGAAACTCTTGTGACATCTCTAGACGTATACACGCCGGTTTTGTAGCATAATTCCGTCTAGAGATTCACTTCTCTATTATAATGTCAAGAGTAAATGAGATCTGCTCGCTGTGCGGTCTGATACTACTGTTATCACAGTGATTAAGATGTTTCTGACCAATGTTGGCTTTGGGTTGTATAAATTTTATTTTGCTAATATAAAAAAAGCACTGGTGCATCTCTTTCGGGATGTGAAGTTAATTCTCCGAAATGATTATACAATCATTTGAAGGCACACAATCGGAGCTATTTCCAAAACCTTCAATGATAAAAAATGGAACGCTGGATAAAATCGTTGGTTAGTTCCATCGACTTGATCCAAAGTGTTGTGAGTTCGTTCGAAATTCCTAGCACTTGAAGAAGGCTTGAGCGTACAATGGCCAAAACGTCGTACAAATAACAACCAAGATGGGGAATAATGTAAACAGTGCAAATACTACCACATCTCAGAAATATAGAAAAATACATTTTTTCATAGTGGGATACGTTTTTTTTTAAATTAAAAACAATATATGATTGTTTGATTGAATACCCAAATATATGTACTACTAGCAGTAAACAAATTAATGTAACTGTATTAAAAATACCTAAAACACTTTTGTAATGTGTTGTTAACTTTTTATAGCATTATATATATATATATATATATATATATATATATATATACAAATAATGAACACACAGAAGACACCAATAACCTTAAGCAGAATAGATGTCGTAATTATCCCAAACCCGAGGAACGTTTCGGCCAAAACTTATGAAGGTCTTCGTTGGTTTAATTATAAAGGGTCAAAGAAGGACAAAACAAAGGATTACTTATAATACTGGGAGAAGATGGAATTGGTTTAAAAGTAAATTCTTGTGGAATTGTACGTATACACTCACCTTACATTTTAATATATTTTTTTTCATTAAAGTTTACTTTTAAACGAGTTCCATCTTCTTCCAGTATTGTAAATAATCTTTTGTTTTGTCCTTCCTTGACACTTTATAATATATATATATATATATATATATATATATATATATATATATATATATATATATATGTAATGCTTTTAAATATTTTGACAAATAGGAAACGTATATTTGACACGAGATTTGATTACGTGTTTTGCTTGTCTAGGCTTCATCAAATGCAAAAACGAAAAACGTAATGTGTGCATGTATATACACGTGTTTCGAGTTCAAAGTTGACTCTCTTCAGACGAATAAACTTGTAAGAAATTGCAACAGAACAGGTTAAACATATTCAGATTAATTTTTCTTCCCAAATTCTAACGGTGACAAAGTGTTTTTAGCAACCAACAAAAGACCATGATGTCCGGATCAGTATCAGGCATCATTGATTCGTGGATGAAAGTGTTTAAGATCCTTAAGTAAACTCTCCCAAATTTTAAAAATTTTAGATTTTTTAAAAATTCCAGTCATGCGTTCGTAAAATCCTGTTTGTATGTTTGAAAAAAAAGTTGAAAAATCAGTCATTATAAATCGCCTGAAGATGCCTTTGAAGCGGAAATAACTCATATCCAAATTAGAAATATACAAATACTTTACACTATAAATGTATTGAGCACTTTTTAATACAACTAAGTACTGTGTGTGCTTCAATAATGAATCATAATAATTTTTTTCCCTGACTAGCATTTCTCTGGATTCAAGAAGAATCAAATTTTTTTTATTCTTGCCGTATCTTTTCCTTATAATTCTTAGTTCATGTCGAAAGTTATATTATTTTCCCTGTTTTTCTGTATCGAATTAAAGGTAAATCCTCGTCTCATTTTCAGAATGGCTCGAAAGCAAGATATTCAAATAGGATTTTCTGAAATTAGTTCAAGGCGAATCCTCATTCAATGAGTTGAAAGTAAAAGATTTATATATTTTTAGGCCTTTCCATGTGTTTTATCGTGTCGATACTATGCTTTTCAAATACGGATATAGAATCCCGAGAAAAACCAGCTTAAGAAAAAAAGTACTATGATTCTCTATTTAAAACACACACACACACACACACACACACACACACACACACACACACACACACATTTCTTTCTTTCGCTTTTGAATCTGATTAATCTCTGATAGTCGAAACGCGTAATCAAACCTAGTTCCAAAGAAACCTTTTGTCCATTTGTTACATTTATATATTAAAGATAAAAATAGGGATTGTTCCAACGAGAGAAATTGGTTTGGTAAAAAAGTGCGAGAGCCGTGAACGTTTTGCTTAAAGTGTAGATATATTGTTGTTATTATTAATGCGACTTGCTTTTTGTATGATATATAAAGTGTCTATAATAATATTTGTCTCGTTACACATGTTTCGAGTCTAAAGTTGACTCTCTTCAGGTAAATCAACCTCTGAGTTTACGGATCTCGATATGATGGAAGTTTTGGGTGGAAAGCATGAGGATATTATTTGCCCTCAGAGTGTCCCTAAATCAGGCAAAATTTGCAGCCAACTTCGTTTCGGCAATTCCTGCAGCGACGCCCATGCCAGACAGTAAGGAATTTTGCCTTTAACTTGGATAACATCGATGGTGCGGAGAAGTAATACATACTGCATGGATAGATGTTGATCTATCATAAAATCTTTGCCCAGACATGCACCTCGGAGCATACACTTCAGTGTCACCACCTTACAGGCGCATACCTAAAGTACTATTTACCGGTTATGAGACTGTACTGCATTACTAAAACAGATTCTTCACTACAAGCGTCCAAATGACTGTAAAAAAACCCTTCCTGGGCTCAAAATTTAATTTTCCTTGAAACTTCCATTAATATATGAATTGCGTGTGCATATGTAGTGTTTTTCTGTGACATCGTAAGCAGTTTATTCTTTTCATTTTTTATTTTATCATCTCCCCTTGGAATAGAACGTGATACTCGGTCTGTTTAACGTGAAGTAGTATTTGTAGCTATGGTTAAAACTGCCCATTTCATATGGTTATTGAAACCCTCCTTTATAAAAGATCACGCAGCATCGGTTTCGAGATCGAAATAGTATTCCAACCTGGGAGGAGAGTTAATTCTGATCCAGTACTTAATCACTCTCCCCGTGGCTGTGGTAGGATGTGACACAGGGTTGGTTTCATGTAGGCTTACCTCATGTGTTCACGTATAGGGATACAAAGCAGTAAGAGATGAATTCTGTATTTACCCGATATTAACAAAAAATTTGAATGTAGAACAAGGCCGATTTTCACAAGACAAGAGATGAAGTCCCTGGGTTTGTGTTATCCTGTTAAACTGATCAAAGAAACGGACACCATGTCTTTCTCGAAGATTACATAACAGAAAATGCTTTTTAAATAATTTCACGCCAAGCAAGGCAGAAATGTCATTAGTACACAAGCGGTTACAGGGAATGAAGTGCAAGTACAGCGAAGGTTGAGTAAAGGACAAAATGTAAACGGGATCCAAGAAAACAGAAGATGGCGACTGATGTTGCACTTATTTTTTTTTAAGTTTTAGTTATAAACTAGCAGTATAGCCAGGCGTTGCTAGGGTGTAATGAAAGCTTTAAAAGTAATCCATGGTCCTGGAGCTCAGACTCTTTGGGCGTTCGCACGAAAGACTAAAAAGCAATAGTTGTTTCCAGTTAAAGCGAAACCGTAGACTGAAAGAAAAATGAATGGATGTAAGTCAAATTTTGATTTCCTGGTATCGATATCAAATAAGATTTTTTCGTTGTAAACTGAATTTTGAAGGCTAAATAAATCCGCTGAGTAAATGGTATCATGGCTGAGACTAAGAACTACAATTATACCTACTTATGCCAAACCCGAAACAAAAACTAAAATGAAAGGGCTGAAAAAATACAGACATACAAGCAGATAAACACACACACACACACACACACACACACACACACACACACACACACACATCTTGCCTTATATATATATATATATATATATATATATTATCGATTTTCTGCACTATTGTAAGAACTGCAACCTTGAAACTTCCGAATATCGTTCCTTATGTCTTTGTCTATGAATGTATCAAATTTAATTAAAATCGGGCCGTTCCTTCTATAACACGATTTTTTCGATTATCGATTTTCGATATTTATCGGGCGTACCTCGACACAGATCCTAGCCAAGAACACTCGCAGACGCTTATAGTACAACTGCGTAAATTTTCAAGAAAATTGTTTCAGCCGTTTCGGAGTCTATAGGTAACGGACACACACACACACATACAAAGTTTCATTTATAAATAAGTTTAGATAAAGCAAGTAAACGGAAGGCAGTTCCCACAGGCGGGAAATGCGAGAAAAGAAACTGTTGGGCTAGAAGTGTCATTTTGCATTTAGCTATTTCAACAGTAAATGTGTGAGACCTAGATGCCAATCTAGTATCGCATCAAAATTCATGCAGTCGAAGCATTAGAAAAAAACCAGTTGCAATAAAAACATTTGTAGAAAAACGCAGATGAAAACCACTCCACGTCGTTGAGAAAGTGACCGAAATCGAGATGCTAAGTCACAATCGATTACATTACAGATCAATCGTCGGATTTTATCAAGAACATCGAGATGAATAGCAGAATCAACCAGACCAGACATGACAGCAGTATTCAATACACGGGCAAATAAATACTCCACTGTGATTCCAAGGTATGAGATCTGCATCTTGATCAAGTACTGAACAGGTGATTCCACTTAATTACCAGACCCATAAAAAACGGTTCATGGACAACAATTGCTTAGTCTCCCGGACCACTGTCCGCTGGCCCACCGTCGCTGAGGCAGCGAGTGGCTACTGCCTCAGTGTCAGTGTCCTTACGTCAGGGTTCAGCACACATCAAATACCACGAAAGGAAAAAAATAAAATACGGAACGCAGCGTATACAATCTAATAGATAATGCATTTTGATTCCGGCTATGGATTTGTGCAAATAAATCGCTGATCGAAATAAAAATTCTCGAGAAGCGACCCGTTGATTTGGGACAGAGTGCATAGATATCACACTCTAATTCTTGACAAAGGACAGGCTTACAGTCATATCACGTCGAGTACCCCGGTTCTAGCTCGATCACCGAAATTAAGCAACGTTGAGCCTGGTCAGTACTTAGATGTGTGACCATTTGGGAATACCAGGTGCTGTAAGCGTTAATTGACGGAAGTGCGTTGTGGTGCAGTGGATATCTGCTAGGAAAGAGAAATCGGTGATCCGAGTTCGAATTCCAGTTGAACACCCTGCATTCACTTACGCACTAGTACCCTTGGAAAAGGCATTAATTCGTCCTTTCCATCCAGTTAAGGGTTAAATAACAGGGCAGGACTTGAGACCTTGCCTTTAAACAAATCCCAATGAAACTTTCTCCATCGGGGAGAAAGCCATCTCAACCCCGACCAGGGTGAATGCGGCTTGGACACAAAGGTCAGATGGAGCAACACATTGATTTGGAGCAGAACGCATATATATTACACTTTGGTTGTCTGCAGAGCGTGCAGAATCTGTACGATTCTTGGCAGATCAAAATAATATAACTCTGAAAAATGATTAATTTTAATCCTATTATTGTATGTGTCATGTTTTTTTTTCTATGTGTCGGAAATATTCAAATAATGGTCTGAACTAAATTCAATCATTCGTTCCTTTTATTCAACGTATTATAAACTTTAAAAATCTTTCATGAAAATCAAAGAATGTCACTTTAAATCATGAAGCTATTCCTCGTTCTGGAGCCCTTAGAAAAGCATCACACTGAAGAAAAATAACATTTGTCAGCATGAAATGTTTACATTTAATCAAATCATCTGACATGTTCCAGCGTATGAAATAAAAAGAAATATCTGTCTTTACAAGAATTATAGACGCGTACAGATTCTTCACGCTGATTTAATTTATCGAAAACTGTTTAAACTACACAATGATAACAGTTCTTGATAAAATTCTGCTAAAATAGCCTCCACTTTAGAAATAAGGTATTAGAGCGTGACATATTTGTGTACGATAGGATACTTTGCCATTAGTGCCATGACGTTATTTCTTTTTTGTTTTATCGAAACTAAACATTTTTTTCTTTTTACAAATGATTAAATTAGGCAAGATAATATGCACATTTTCATCAGTAACTTCCCTTGAAGCAACTGTTATCACTTTAGATTCGTTCTGCTGTTGTGAGCTTGAAAGACACGGGGTGACCCAAAAAAGTAACCTTATGCTAGACTAAATAAAGCTGAATAAGTAACTTGAGTAACTTTATAAGTAAGGATTAGCAAACTCTTTTTGTGGATCTCTACTGCTGAATTCGATCTTTAGTCTTCCACACATGAGACGTCTTTCGGCAAGATAAATGGGCATAAGTCAAGGATGTGTATTTTCACCGGATCTCTTCAACCTGACAGCGAGAATATTTTGAGGACTATAGATGCTACACAAGGCTTTGTTATCGGAGGCCACAATTTGAACAACATAAGGTATGCAGATGATACAGTGCTGATTGCAGACCCGGAAAGAAAACTACAGGACCTTCCTACAGTAGGTAGCTGAGGAGAGTGACAAAAAAGGACTACAAATAAACAGCAAGAAAATTGAATACATTGTCATCAGAACAACCCGAAATGCCAAATACAGGTAGTGGGTACTAGAATCATGCAAGTACAAAAATTTAAATACCGAGGAAGTGTTCTAACAGAAAATGGAAAGTGCTACACAGAGATCGAAAGGCGAATTAGCATGGCAAAGGACGCGTTCCAGAAGCTGAGTAAAGTATTAAGAAACAGGATAATTTCACTAGAAACAAAGAGGAGAGTGCTGAATTGCTATGTGATGTCAGTTCTTCAATACGACAGTGAATGCTGGACAATATCATCGAAGATAAGGAAAAAAGCAGCGGAAATGTGGTTTTACAAAAGGATGCTGCTGATATCATGGACCGAACATATGAGCAATGATGTGATTTTGGAAAGAATGGCATTGAAAAGAAAAGGAGGGCCTGGAGAACATGATACTGACACGCTAGAAAGAAAGAAGAAGAGACAGAGGAAGGCAGCGGATAACATATTTGAAGGGCCTGATCGGGTGGATGACTGAACGGGGGTTGCGAGGTTTAACAGGAGAAAACACACTAAGAGCCACAATGGATAGGGAGACGTGGAAAGCCATGATCGCCTACGTCCTGAAAGGATAGGGCACAAAGAAGAAGAAGAAGAAGAAGAAGAAGAAGAAGAAGAAGAAGAAGAAGAAGTCACATCAAGCTTTACCATGACCACACGTTGTGGAACATTGGCAAGTAAGTTAGGTTTGTAAATCAAGAGTTTGATTTGCGTAAGAAGTGAACTTGTGAATAATGAAGCTAAGCAAAATGCACAGAGCCAAATCCTTTTAACATGGATAAAAACGATTAAAATGGAGAACTAAAAATGGATATTTGCTCATAATATTAAGATCCTCTTAATATTTATTTAATGAAGTAGTGTTAATATTAGTGATTGTTTTGTATTTTTTCATATTAATTTCAGTTAATTCACATAGCAACTGTTTAAACTTTCAGTCTAAGGTTGAGATCAGTATTATTCTTGGGACACATTAAGAAAATGAAGGCTTGATACTCACAGAATATGCCGAAGCCAAAATGGAAGGATGAAATACATACTCCTAACTGGCTTTTGTAAATGGAAGGCTAAACAGGGACTAGGATGGACAGTAAGATGGCATATATTGAAAAGAGGTACAAAGGGTAGGAAAATGTGAAGACCTGTGATCTTCCATGTCCTGGAAAGACATGACAAATTGAAAATAACCGTTTATTAATGACCATAGAACGGTGCCCTGAGGTTAAGATAAAAAAGAATTAAAAAAATTAATAATAGTCGATTGTTTCTTCTCTTTCTATGTGCCGTGTCCCTTCAGGCCGTAGAAGATCGTGGCCTTCTCAATCTCCCTATGCCTAGTAGCTCTGAACACACCTTCTCCGCTCAACCTCCGCTCCACCATCCATCTGTTCAAGTTCATCAAGTATGTCACGCGTTGCTTTTGCTTGTCTCTCCCTATATCCGTCTCGTGAGCATCAGTTTCTCCAAACCGTCCGTAAATCCCTACATGTCCCAGAAAGCTTAGCTTTTTTCTTTGTGTTTGGTTACCAGTTTCATTTTCGTGTCTATTCTCTCCAAAACCTTGGCGTTACTCACAGGTTCTGTCCATGGTATCCATAGCATCCTTCTGTAGAACCAGATTTCTGCTGCTTCAAGTTTTTCCTTAATTTTTGGTGAGATTGTTCGGCATTTACTGCCATATTGAAAGGTAGCCATCACATAACAGTCCAGTACTCTCTTCTTCGTTTCCAGCGAAATCTTTCTGTCACTCAGTACTCCAGCTTTTGGAATCTCAGTCTGGCACTTTCCATTCTCTGTTAGGACATTTCCCAGGTATTTAGATTTCTATGCCTGCTTGATTTTAGCATCCCCGACTTGTAGTTGTCAACCTGGGCTCCTCTTTTTACTTATTGCCACGCATCCAGTTTTCTTGTAGTTTATATGGAGTCTTTTCTTTCCACTTTCTTTGACTACTTCCTGTAGGAGGTCTTCTAGTTTACTTTCCGTGTCTGCTACCAGCACTGTGTCATCTGCGTATCTTATATTGTCCAGATTGCGGTCGCCAATGACGAATCCTGGCAAGACTTCTAACGCTCTCACAGAATTTTATTCGTTCAAAATAAATATATAGCGCTCTGGTGCAGTGGATATCTGCTCGAAACGAGAAATTGGTGAGCCGAGTTCAAATTTCAGTTGAATTTTTTGCATCCGTATTAATCCGTTAATTGTATTAATCCGTCTCTTCTCCCTGTAGCTATGGGTTAAATGGTAGGACAGATTGGGTCTGTAGCATTGGTTGCAACCAGTCTACCACAAAATGTAATGGGAACCTAATACTGGAAAATCTTCTGCTCAGTCAGTCAGGTATCTTTGAAGACATGATCGCCCAAAGCGTGTATCACATATGGCATTTAACTGACTGACTGAAATATACTAGTGGGAAACATGATTAAGGCCTCAAGTGGCCATAAAATGGGGGATCAGTTTCATATTGTTATGAAGTAATAAAGTGATCCCCCACTAATTACTAAATTAATGATATTATACATCTCTTCTCCCTCTATCTATGAGTCAAATAACAGGACAGATTGGGTTCTACAGCATTGGCTGGCAACGAACCTAACACAGAAAGAAATGGGTATCTATTGCGTGATAATCTTCTGCCTAGTCAGTCATGTCTCTTTGGAGACATGATCGCCCAAAGCGTGTATCACGTATGGCATTTAACTGACTGACTGAAATATACTAGTGGGAAACATGATTAAGGCTTCAAATGGCCATAAAATGGGGAATCAGATTTATCTTGTTATGAAGTAATACACTGATCCCCCACTAATTACTAATTAATACATCTTTTTTTCCTCTAGCTATAAGTCAAATAACAGGACAGATTAGGTTCTATAGCCTTGGCTGGCAACCAGTCTACTGCAGAAAACAATGGCAACCTACTACGGGATAATCTTCTGCCCAGTTAGTCATGTCTCTTTCGAGACCCATGATCGTTCAAGCGTGTATTACGTATGGCATTTAACTGACTGACTGAAATATACAGCAATGCTTTTTATCGAAAATGACCTCTCGTAGTGAATCCTTCTGTTTAATACTCTACTATATCATAACATACTTTTAGGAGGTGACTATAATTCCGAGTTATATTTAAAAACACGCTGGATTAATGTGAGATACAAATGATTATGTGTGAACGTGTATATTTCAGACAAAGTGTAAAATGGCCCGAAAGAACATTGCCAATAGTTACGTATATTTGGCATTAAATTACGAGTTATCCAGAGCATGATATTTGCTGATTCAGTTGCGAAACTTGGCACTAACTGTATCTAATTCCAGCAGATATCAAGCGAATAGCATTTATTGCTTGCCAAAAAGAAGCCACTTTTCCGTGCGCTTTTGTTTTTAACTCGAGGCTTCTCTGATGTGCAGAAAGCGATTGATAACGTTTTCCGTTTCATGTCACTTCTTTTCAAGTTATTATCATTATTGCCGTCCACCTTAGAGAAAAATGCGATGGATGTCGGGGTGAATTGTTGAATTCGACCATCGAAGGTGTTAACAGACGACATCAACTGCCCGAATTAAGTTTGAACGCCAGCTGACATTTTGAGAATCGAATTTCATCCAAGCTAGATGTAATGAACACTTGTTTACAGCCATTTTTTTTCTCTCCTCTTTTTTCTTTTCTCTCCCTCTCTCTTCTTTCGATTTACCTGTCTTTTATTTGCTCCACCTTTCCTGCCAGTCCTCGCAACACCCGTCTTTTTGTCCATCGGTAATTTCTCAAACAAATTTGTGCACGAAAGAAAAGCTTAAGACATTGATGTGTTACTATCTAACTGCATTTGGCCAAAATGAACTGGCACCTTTTGACCATTTTCTTGCGCCGAGTGTCTTTCAAGTCAGGAAAATTTTACTCGAAATATACGAATGTTAAATTTGCATATTTCCCCCTGGTGGCCGTGGTTGGTGTTCAACTACTGACAAAGGCCATAATATTAAAATATTTCTTTGTAGACACGGAGGCGCTATTTATATTTATTCTCTAGTGTCTTTGCCGGACTAAAATGAAAGATCTCTGACACTGACTTGGTGGATGAGATAGTCGTGACGTCTTTCACAGTGCCAATGTTCAATATTTGAATTAGTCAGTTAGCAGAATTTCAAAATCTTATTTTCAAGGCAGGTAGAAACTACACATTGGGAAGATTCATTTTATCCTCTAAACATTAGGGTCAAAGAAGAGGCCATCATTTTGAATTTAAATAAGTCTGCTTGATAAATAAATAAACATGGCGAAATTACACTCATTTATTTTATTCTTTATAAATGTAGATTTGATTCATTCATGTATTTTGCTGCTTTTGTCACACAAGGTTTGAGTCGTTAAATTAAACACGAAAAATTACAAAATAAGAAAAAAAAACGAATGCTCTATAAAGAAGAATTGAATTTGCATCCCGACTCTTGAGAGAATTTTTTCTTTAGAGATACTAAATTTTCTAAGTACCACTTAGAGGCGCACCCAGTGAGGATCGAAGTCACTAGTCAGTTATAACAGGCTCTAGCGAGACAAGCTTACTAATTGTCGATGACCCGGTAAAATGTCCAGCAAAAATAAAACAGAACTACCAAAATAGGAAATAACGACTTAGTAGAACGATAATACGGGTTAGTGAGTAATACTATATTTCGACCCTCGAACTGGGACTCGTAATGGTCGTTACGGTATCAGTGTTCGTAGACGACTCTCGGCTATGTTCAGGGCGTTCTCCTCAGGCTATCTACTAGCTACTCACAAGCTGCTTTACTTTCACCTCCTGTGATGTACTGGTTGGAAGGGTTATTCCGTTGTGGGTGATGCCGCCATGACACTAACCATTACACCACGCCTTAGGGATATCTGATCAACCATTGCTACAAATAACTTTTTAAAGTTTCGATTTTATTTAACGCTGTGTTATTTGTAATAGAAATCATTCTTAGTTTTGAGACTCCAAGACGAACTATTTTCTTTCCAAGTATTTCCCGTTTCCATCCGCTTAGCCTTTACGAAAGAATTACATAAAATGAATACAATGTCTTCCGTAATACAAAATGGCGTAAAATGAAGAAGCAGTTATGATTTACTAGCAGGATAGCCCGGCGTTGCTCGGGTGTAATGAAAACTTTAAAAGTAATCCATGGTCCTGGAGCTCAGACTCTTTGGACGTTCGCACGAAAGACTAAAAAGCAATAGTTGTTTCCAGTTAAAGCGAAGCCTTAGACTGAAAGAAACCTGAATGGATGTAAGTAAAATTTTGATTTCCTGGTATCGATATCAAATACGTTGTTTTTCATCGTAAACTGAATTTTGAAGGCTTAATAAGACCTCTGAGTAAATGGTATCATGGCTGTGACTAAGAACTACAATTATACCTACTTAGAGCCAAACCCGAAGCACAAACTAAAATAAAAGGGCTGAAAAAATAGACATACAGGCAGATAAACAGACACACATACAAACATCTTACCTTATATATATATATATATATATATATATATATATATATTATCGATTTTCTGTACTATTGTAAGAACTGCAACCTTAAAACTTCTGAATATCGTTTCTTATGTCTTTGTCTATGAATGTATCAAATTTAATTAAAATCGGACCACTCCTTCTATAACCCGATGTTTTCGATTATCGATTTTTGATATTTATCGGGGGTACCTCGACAGAAAACCTAGGTAAGATAACTCGCAGACGCTTATAGTACAACTGTGTTAATTTTCAAGAAAATCGGTTCAGCCGTTTCGGAGTCTATAGGTAACAGACACACACACACACATAAACATACACACACACAGACAAAGTTCTATTTATAAATAAGTTTAGTATAGAATAGATAGATATGAGAAACTGGTCCCAGATGCCAAATTCTTCTTTTATATCGAGATTCATCGACTGCAGTGAAAGGCTTGAAATAAGAAAATATGCTCGACTCTCATAGTTTTCTGTCACAAAGTTCATTGTAGCCACTTGGGGAAAAACCCTTCAAAACTTCCCTAAAATTATTTAACATCTCAAAAACTAAATTCATGTTTACTTTAATCTTGGCACTCCGGTTAATTACAACGAAAATCTCATGAAGGTTATTTTGGAAAGTGGGAACTCTCAGAGTATTTCACATATAAACTGATTACTTTTTTGTTTATGTTATTTCGATTTAGGAAATGTTTCATAGGAGAATTTTATTTTTCTGGCGGAACAGGGAAAAAAGTGTGTTATGTGTCATTAAAAATAACTATAATAATAACTGACTGGCGGTGTTCACATGTGCATGTTTTGCTTGATGAATTAAGACGGGGTACACTAAATATGCCATTCAGTATCACATATTTCTTTGTCAGTTGACTGATTATAACCAACCATCCGTCCGTGCATGGAGTACTGCTGCTATTTATGGTCAGGCGCCCCTGCCGTTCTAGTCAGTGTTCTCGACATGCTCCAAAAGGAGAGTCTGTAATGTGATAGGTACTTATCTGGCGGCTCGACTGCAGCCACTTCCTCACCGTCGAAATGTGGCCTCCCTTTGTCTGTTCTATAAATACTTTCATGGCTTCTGCTTGGACGAACTTAAGTCACTGGTGCCTCCTCAACAGGTGTTTACTCGTGCAACCAGACTGGCAACTGGGTCCCACCCATTCACAGTCAGGTTAGCCAAATGCAAACGACAATTCTACTCCAGCAGCTTCTTCTCTCGCACTTCCCGCCTGTGGAACGCGCTCCCATACTCTTGCTTTCCTGACGGCTACAACCTGCAGAAATTTAAATGCAATGTCAATACTCATCTATTAACCACTGGACTCTAGCTCTCTCCCCACCCCCGTATATCCTTCCCTTTCTCTCCACCTATGTATCTGTCATCGCACCTGCATTCTCAGTTTTCTATTGCTCCTTTCTAACTAGTTTGTACTCTTCACTCTTTTCTAATTAATCTTTTTACAGTTATGTAGCCCCCCGCTCATCAGTGGCATTTCTGCCTTGCTCGAGGTGAAATGATTAAAAAAAAATTGAGCGTGTCCAATTCTGTTCACGAGTACCGGTAATGAGAAAGGAACACCAGGGGTGGGTTTCAAGACGGTTGAATTTTAACGTTGAACGATGAAGTAACCGATTTGGAAGTGACATCTAGACACTTGATGATACCCTCAATTTTAGGCCATCTGAACGGTTATGCGACCTAAAACTATTTTTAACTGAATCTCTCCTGCAAATTTATGAGATACTTTTTATCAAGACCTATTACGCACATTTGCCTGTGATAAATATGCGGAAACTGGGTATCATGTTAGGTACAGTGGGTTTTGCATATTTGGCGTTTTACATTACTGACGTTGTTCGGACTGTTGTCTTCAGGTGCCAGAAATTGTTGAAAAGTGTTGTCCTCCTTCAGGTGCCAGAAATTTTGAACCGAAACCATTATTCCGTAGATTGTTTTCGTTCCATGTGCGATGCCACTTCCAGATGCTATTAGGTTATCTCCTTTCAACTAAACTATCTATTTATTTGTTCATCGCTGTTATAGCCAGGTATTAAACTCACAAGTCACTGGAACTAATCAACGCTTATATCCACTAGACTATGTGTTCTTGAAGTGACATGGCCCAGGGAGATAACTACATGGCATCCGGAAGTGGCATCACACATAGAACGAGAACAATCTACCCCAGTGGCCGTAGAAATAAAGAGCTTGGTTAAAAGTTCCTCGTCTCTGAAGAAGGCCGAAGTGCATCACAGTAAAAACGTCGTAAACATGGCAATAAAGACGAGAACAACGGCTCGAAAAATGTAAATAATGTAAATTATTTAAATCATTTTACTGTACCTCTCAGAAGTAGAAAAATTTGGCACTTAGTTGACGTACTGTTCTTTCGACAATGATAATAGTGAGTAAAAAAGAGTAAAATCGTAAACATTAAACCAAAATAAACATCTAAAAAGAGTCTAACAAATCAAAAATCAGTAAAAGCTCTTTCATGGCGGATGTTCGTTGCCCGTACAAGATTCTCTCATTAAAATATCTGATTCACTAGTGCTTACAGAAATTTGTGTTAAAATCAAAAAATGGAAGAATACTCACTAAAAATCAAAAGCTAACATCAAGGCCGTACCAAAAACTTATTTAATGAATGGAGCAGCTGCAAAGTGTTACTTTTGTATAAACTCTGAGCAATATATTGACTCTCTTAACATATAAATGTTCTATCATAGCCTAAATGGATTTAAATATGATAGGGTATGTACGTTGTGGTGCAGTGGATATCGGCTCGGAAAGAGAAATCGGGGAGCCGAATTCGAATTCCAGTTGAATTCATTGCATTACCCTTGGGAAAGGTATTAATCCGACTCTTCCTTCCAGTTATGGGTTAAATAACAGGAGAGATTGGGTCCTGTAGCCTTGGCTGGCAACCATTCTACCGCAGAAAGCAATGGCAAACCTATTGCGGGATAATCTTCTGCTCAGTTAGTCATGTCTCGAAAGAGACATGATCGCCCAAGCGTGTATCACGTATGGCACTTAACTAACTGACTAACTATTAAGGATGTGCGTTGTAGTGCAATGGATATCGGCTCTGAATGAGAAATCAGGGAGACGAGTTCGAATTCCAGTTGCATTCCTTGTATTCCTTTACGCGCAAATACACTTGGTAAAGGTATTAATCCGTCTCTTCCTTCTAGTTATGGGTTAAATAACAGGAGAGATTGGGTTCTATAGCCTTGGTCGGCAACCAGTCTACCGCAGAAAGTAATGGCAACCTACTGCAGGATAATCTTCTGCCCAGTCAGTCATGTCTCGAAAGAGACATGATCTCCCAAGCGTGTTTCACGTATGGCTTTAACTGACAATGAAATCTATTCATTTGAAGATATAATAATATTGGAATTTTCCTCGTAAAGAAACATAGCATGGGCCCAAACTCGAACGTTGCGGGAGATGAAAATTCTCCCTTGTTGTGCTATTCATGCCGACCACATTACACAAACCAATAGACTGGGCATAATTTTTAAAAACGTAAAAAAGCATAAATTTTATTCCATAGTTGTTGTCATCACATCAGATAAAAATATAAGCAAAAGATTTTAGAACCTTAGAAATAGAAATTGCAAGAGTGTGGCATTTAAATACAATCACAATTCCAATAATAATAAGATCACTAGAAATAATCAAAAAAGAATAATGACACACAGAAATATAATTAATAGACACATTTATCCATCTGAGACAGAAGAAAATTATAATCATGTGCATTGATCACAAACTCAAAATATTTAGTTTAATATGCGCAATAGTCTTCTTAGAAAAAACTACTTTTACTCCAGGTTTTAAGTCAAAACGAATTGTATCAAACAGAAAATCAGAAAAACTGAAAGAAAACTACTTTGCGATCCATACTTTGCCTGTACAAACAAGCTGAGGTAGACTAACCACGTATCTTTTAGTGGCTATGTAACTGAAATCAAAGGTTTATTCTTGCTTATCCGAAAATTGTATCCGCCGAGATAGCTGTTTCTGCGATAAATATCCAGAAACAATTGACCATCTTGTATCCGGTTGCACGATATTTGCAGCCTCTGAATATAAAACTCGTCATGACGGAGTTGGCCAATATCAGAATTGGGAAATCTGTAACTTCAAATGGAAACGAAAATCTGAAACTCCAAATAGAAAAGAGAATCTACAGCTCCAAACAAAATGGAAATTTTGCAACTTCAAAGGAAAAGTAAATCTGCAACTACAAATGGAAGGAAAATCTAAAACGCTAAAGAAAAGGAAAATATACAACTTCAAAGGAAAGAAAAATATGCAACCACAAGGAAAGAAGCTCTGCACCTCCCACCCAAAAAAAAAAGAAAAAAAAAGAGGTACGACTCCAAATGAACAGAAAATCAGCAACCACAAATAAAAGATCTACAGCTCCAAAGAAAAAATATACAACTTCCCAGGAAAGGAAATTCTGCAACCCCAAAAGAAAGAATGTCTGCAGCTCCAAAGGAAAAGAAGATGTACAACTCCAAAAGAAAGGAAATTGTGCAAGCTCCAAAAGAAAAGAATTTCTGTAGCTCCAAAGGAAAATAAGACGTACAACTCCAAAAGAAAGGAAATTCTGCAACCCCAAAAGAAATAAAGATCTGCAGCTCCAAAGGAAAAAAAGCGATGGACAACTCCGAAAGAATGATAATTCTGCAACCCCAAAAGAAAAGAATGTCTGCAGCTACAAAGGAAAAGAAGATGTACAATTCAAAAGGAAAGGAAAATCTGCTACCACAAAAGAAAAGAATGTCTGCAGCTCCAAAAGAAAAATGTACAAATTAAAAAGAAAGGAAAATCTGAAACCACAAAAGAAAATAAGGTTTTCGGCGCCAAAGGCAAAGATGTACAACGTCACAGGAAAGGAAATTCTGCAATCCCAAAAGAAAGGAAGGTCTGCAGCTCCAAAGAAAAAGAATACGTACAACTTCAAAGGAAAGAAAATTCTTCAACCCCCAAAGAAAAGAAGGTCTGCAGCTACAAAGGAAAAGATGTGCAACTTCACAGGAAAGAAAAATCTGCAACACCAAAAGAAAGAATGTCTGCAGTTCCAAAGGAAAAGATGTACAACCTCTCAGGAAATGAAATTCTGCAACCACAAAAAAGGTCTGCAGCTCCAAAAGAAAAGAGGATGTACAACTCCGAAAGAAAGAAAATTTTAAAACACCAAAAGAAAAGAAAGTCCGCATCTCCAAAGGAAAAGAAGATGTACGACTCCAAAGGAAAAGAAAATCTGCAACCCAAAGAGAAAAGAACGTTTGCACCTTTAAAGGAAAAGATGTACAACTTCACAGGAAAAAAAATACTGCAACCCCAACAGAAAAGAAGGTCTGCAGCTCCAAAAGAAAAGAAGTACAACATTACAGGAAAGAAAATTCTGCAGTCCCAAAAGAAAAGAAGGTCGGCAACTCCAAAGGAAAAAAAAAACTCTGCAACCCTAACAGAAAAGAAGGCCTGCAGCTACAAAAGAAAAAAAGGTACAACTTAACAGGAAAGGAAACTTTGCAACTCCCCCCAAAATGTCTGCAGCTTCAAAGTAAAAATGTACAACTTTACAGAAAAGGAAATTCTGCAACCTTAAAAGAAAAGAAGGTCTACAGCTCCAAAGGAAAAGCAGATGTATAACTCTAAAGGATAGGAAAATCTGCAAACCCAAAGAAAGAATGTCTGCAGCTGCAAAGGAAAAGATGTATAACTTCACAGGAAAGGATATTCTGCAACCCCAAAAGAAAAGAAGATCTGCAGCTCCAAAGGAAAAGATGTGCACCGTCACAAGAAAGGATATTCTGCAACCCCAAAACAAAAAATAGTTCTGCTGCTCCAAAGAAAATGATGTACAACTTGACAGGAAATGAAATTCTGCAACCCCAAAAGATAAAAGGTCTGCAGCTCCAAAAGAAAAGAAGATATAATACTCACAATTCCAAAAGAAAGGATATTCTGCAACCCTAAAAGAAACGGTCTGCAGATCCAAAGAAAAAGAAGATGTATATTGCCAAAGAAAAGAAAATTCTGCAAACCCGAAAGAAAAGGTCTGCAACTACAAAGGAAAAGATGTACAACTTCACAAGGAAGGAAAATCTGCAACCCCAACAGAAAAAATGTCTGCAGTTCCAAAAGAACAGATGTACAAATTCACTGGAAAGAAAGTTCTGCAACCACAAAAGAAAAGAATGTCTGCAGCTCCAAAAGAAGAGAAGATGTACAACTCCAAAAGAAACAAAATTCTGCAACCTCAAAAGAAAGAAGGTCTACAGCTCCAAAGGAAAAGAAGATTTACAACTCTAAATGAAAGGAAAATCTGCAACCCCAAAAGAAAAGAAGGTCTGCAACTCCAATGAAAAGATGTACAACTTTACAGAAAAGGAAATTCTGCAACCCACCTCAAAAAAGCAGGACTGCAACTCCAAAGGAAAAACAGATGTACAACTTCCAAAGGAAAGGATATTCTGCAAACTTAAAAAAAAAGAAGGTCTTAAGGCTCAAAAGGAAAAGAAGTACACTTCTCAGGAAAGGAAATTCTGCAACCCCAGAGAAAAAATAAGTCTTCAGCTGCAATAGAAAAGAATAATTTGAGACGAAATGAAAATCTGCAACCATAAAATATAAGGTGGTCTACAGCGCCAAAGAAAAGAAGATATACAATTCCAAAGGAAAGGAAAATCTGCTGCGCCTAAGGGAAGAAATATTCACAACTCCAAAAGAAAATAAAATCTGCAAATCTTGATCAAATCTCCAAAGGAAAAGAGAATGCAGGTAATTGGTAACACCATCCAGGCCATGTTACACTGAGAGGACCTGTAACAATTTTATGGGATTTTACAATACACATAGAGCAATCAAAGCTAATCCTTATTTGAGACCACAAAACAGATTGTGTTTTCTTATTGACACGGCAGTTCCTGCAGACTGTAATGTATTTTTGAAGATCTTTGTAAAAATATCAAAATGCAAGGACCTTGGAGTGGAAATCTAAGGATTGGAAAGTAAAAGGCCATCAACAATTTCAGTTGTATTTGGAGCTCTGGGGTCGATTAGAAAAGTCTCCGATAGACTCAAAGAAAGGGATTCCTAGTAGTTCAGCACTTAAAGAAGTAAAAAAAAAGTTGTACTCACAAGTACGGTTTACACTCTACGTAATGTTTTATCGATCTAAAAGTTGTGCGAACTTCGGGTTTTTTCATGATATTTTAACTGAGAATGTTTATAAAAGAACAAACATTCTTAGTTGAAAATATTATGATGCCATCTCTGACATTAGGTCTCTGGCTGGAACCCAGATGGAAATTTGTATACAATGGAACTCAGTGGAAATAATAATAATAATAATAATAGAAGAAGAAGAAGAAGAAGAAGAAGAATGAAAGGAATGGCAGATAAAATGATATGAATATAGCTGCGTAGAGAAGGGCTGAAAAGAGAAACTAAATCAAAATGTACGAATTAACGCGAAAATATCCAGTTATATAAAGGAAAAAAAAGGATTAAAATAGAAAATTAATAGAAAAGTACAACCACGTGATACACGCTTTAGGCGATCATGTCTACATAGAGACATGACTGACCTGGTAGAAGATTATTCCCGCAGTAGGTTGCCATTTATTTCCGCGGTAGATTGGTTGCCAGCCAAGGCTATAGAACCCAATCTGTCCTATTATTTGACTCATAGCTAAAGGAGGAAGAGATATATTATATTATTAAATAGAAATTAGTGGGGGATCAGTTTATTATTGAATAACAATATGAAACTGATCCCACTTTATGCCCAGTAGAAGCCTTAATTATGTTTTCAACTATTATATTCAGTCAGTCAGTAAAGTGCCATACGTGATACACGCTTTGGGCGATCATGTCTCGAAAGAGACATAACTGACTGGGCAAAAGATTATCCTGCAGTATGTTGCCATTGCTTTCTGGGGTAAACTGGTTGCCAGTCAAGGCTATAGAACCCAATCTGTTCTATTATTTAACCCATAACTGGAAAGAAAAGACGAATTAATACCTTTCCGAAGGGTATTTGTGCGATAGTGAATACAAAAATTTCAGCTGGAATTCGAACTCGGCTCCCCGATTTGTCGTTTCGAGTCGATATTCACTGCACTACAACGCACATTATCAGGAAATAGAAAATAAGACAAATAATCAGAGAATGTAACAGACTGGAAAGAATAGAATTTTGGCATATTTTGGTCGGAAAGGTGACCAACGACCAAAGAGTAATTGTGGAAGTGTATTTTCTTTTGAAATACAAATCAGAATTTTTTTCATGCAAAAAGAGATGCAGAAAATCCCTTGACCTTCAAACTGATCATCTCCCAACCAGTTCCAAGAGTGAAACTGGTAGTAAAAAACATAACGAGAATATGTCAGTTATTTTATCGACTGACCACAGAGTTTATCTAAAACAGTGAACAAATAAATATCTCGATGTTAGCAAATAGCCGGGGGAAGGAGCTGGCCGTGACAGTCGTACCAGTCGTTATCGGAGTACTGAAATGGACGGTCTTTGAAAACTTAGTAAGGCTGGAGAAACTGGAAATTAAAAGAATATTAAAGACACTGAAAGTAAAGAAAATGTCAGTTGATTGCTTTGACTCTTTAAGCAAATCATAGGATGAATGCGGTCATATTTTCAAATCGATTTCATCCCATACAATGCAGTAAAACCACTGAGACACAAGAGGTAAATGGGTGTTAGAAAACGACGTATTGCTAAGGAGCAAGAACAAAAGATGAGTAATTACGAGGACAGTAGACAGAGAATGACACTGTATTTAAACTTTTGCAGATTAAAGTTGAATGGAAAGCATGGAGACGGAAGTGAGTTCCACAAGAGAGAAGTGCGAGAAAAGAAACTGTTAGCATAGAGTTACATTTAACGAATTACCTTGTTAAACGATGAGACCTCGTCGTCAGTCGATTCTTCTTCTTCTTCTTCTTCTTTTATGTACCTTGTCTTTTCAGAACGTAGGTGATCATGGCTTTCCACGTCTCCCTATCCCTGGTGGCTCTTAGCACGCTTTCTTCTGCTACAACACGCAACCCCCGTTCTGTTAACCACCTATTCAGGACCAATCAAGTACAATACTTGCTGTTTTCTCCTGTCTCTCCTTCCGTCTATTTGGCCCGTTAGTATCAGGTTCCCCAAGTCATTCTTCCTCATTGCATGTCCCAGAAACTTCAGATGTCTCTTCCTGATACTCAATATTAATTTCATTTTTTTTTCAAAACCTCATCATTGCTCACATACTCGGTCCATTGTATCCGCAGCATCCTTCTGTAGAACCACATTTCAGTTGCTTCATCTTTGATTATATTTTTCAACATTCCCTGCCATATTGAAGAACTGACATCCCATAGCAATCTAGTACTCTCTTCTTTGTTTCTAATAAAAGTTTCATGTGTCTTAATACTTTGCTCAACTTCTGGAACGCGTCCTTCCCATGCCAATTCACCTTCGGATCTCTATGTCACACTTTCCGTCTCCTGTTAAAACACTTCCCAGGTATTTCAATTTTTGTACCTGCTTGATTTTACTATCTCCCACCTGTATTTGGCATTTCGGGCTGCCCTTTTTGCTGATCACCATGCATTCGGTTTTCTTGCAGTTTATTTGTAGTCCTTTTTTGTCACTCTCTTCAGCTACCTTCTGTAGGAGTTCTACTGCGCTTAAATTAAAAATGTCTATGTACTATAGTGAAGAGTTCATACAAACTATTACCAGTATTTTTAAGAAAGGAAAAACAGACAACCTTGCGGTGATGGGAAAATAGCTGAACACGAGATGCCAGATTAGAACCGAA
>JBBBDQ010000318.1:247500-270000 GCA_037127315.1 Ascarosepion bandense
ACATATATATATATATATATATATATATATATGAAAAAATAAAATAAAACAAAAATATTGATTTTTCAAGTTGAATAAATTTCATAAATATATTTAAATTTGTTATTTTCTGTTGCTATCTAAAAAATATATAAAATGTAATTTAGCAGTATTGCATCAGTTCGTTTTTCAATAGCAGTCAATCAATTGTAAATTAGTTGCATCTGCTTCATTGTGTAACATTCTTGATATGATAATTTAATCAGGGTTCTTATCACACATATGGAATGAATAGTAGGCGAGTTCGAAACAAGATGTTGCTAAGACATTGACTGAGATAAAATCATGTATTTAACTTGAAATGAATTTTATTGCAAATAATCTGTTAAAATTCTCAGTCATGCCTGACTGCCTCTCACCAAGTGAAAAAGTCTCTGGCTATTTTATAGGATTATTTAACTTTTTTATTCATCATTTATAATTGATTATTTTATTATTTGCAGTTGATTGTTATTATTACGTTTGCTTGTCATTATTTGTGTGTTCGTATTTTGCTAATTTACTTATTACTTAGTTATTTTGCTTATTTATTCACTGGTTTGCATTAATGCTCAAATTTTGGTTAACACTTCAAATCTATGCATACATGTTAGTATGGAAATACATATATATATATATATATATATATATATATATATATACAATACTAATAGACCCGTAAAAACGGAGAAGATAATGCAAAAAATTATTTAATTAATATAAAATTATAAATAAATAATAATAAAGACATCAATAGATATTAACCAGAGCTATCGTATATATAAAGACGAAAAATCAACACATAATTAAACGGTTATAAATCCAAACTTTATTTCGCTAGTCGTAAAAATTACAAACTCTAGACAATAAAAATCAAATAGTTTAATTTAACTCAGAAAAAACAAAAAACAAAAAACAAAAAAAAAAACAAAAAAAACAAAAAAACCCGTTGACACAGAGAGGAAATAAGTTTAGGTGAAGGGGTGTAGGTTGTATACTGTTAAACATTGAAGCGAAAATCACACACACACACACACACACACACACACACACACACACACACATATATATATATATATATATATATATATATATATATATATATATGTATATCCGAGTGAGTACAGAAAGAGGAGAGAAAAGAAAAATTTTTTTTCCCGTCCAAAACATTAATTTAAAACAGTGCTCGATATATGATGTATGGAGCTGTGAATATTTATTATAAATTAAGTTTTACATGTTCTAAAACATAATTTATAATAAATATATATGTATATATAAATATATATATATATTGTAATATATATCAAAAACGAAAATAGCATGTAGGTAAAATCCCAAAACAGATCCAATTAATATTAATCTCATTAATATTAAAAATGATTGTGGTAGAGGGCTCGATGTAAGTCGTCGAAAGAAACGCCATCTAATTGAGAGTGGAAAGAAAGGGATAGATACATAAATCGGAAAAATAGAAGGAAACGGAGAAAGAAAAATAGGAAAGGAAAATAGAGAAAAAGTTAACATGATGTAATATTCAGCTGCGCCAAAAGTGTTTTACGAAATGTTTCTGTTTAAAAGGAAAATAGCGAAAATCTTTTAAATCTTTCCCAGTCTACCACGTTGTTTTCTTTCCCCTTCTTTTTGCCTTCTCTTCCTCGCCCACTAACTTTCTCGTAACGCGCCTATTTTTTAATTTCTTTACGTTAGATGTAATCTAAAAGTCATTTTCAATGATCGTGTCTTGATTCCTTTTCTTTTCTTTTCCCCTTCCTCCCTACCGTCCATACTTATGTTTAGACGACAAACTTCTAACTATTTCTATTCTCACTTTTAACACCACTTTCTGATATAATTTTTTTAATATATCCTGAAAAGGAATACAGTGTAAATAGATCAGTTGAAGAATAGTACTCAACACCTGGAATAAGGTATAACATTTATTGTACTAAGGTAGTTCTTCTTCTTCTTCTTCTTCTTCTTCTTCTTCTTCTTCTTCTTCTTCTTCTTCTATGTGCCCTGTTCCTTCAGGACGTAGGCGATTATGGCTTTCCACGTTTCCCGATCCCTGGTGGCTCTGAGCACGACTTTCTCCTGTTACACCGTGCAATCCTCGTTCCGTCATCCACCTGATTAAGTCCTTCAAATATGTTATCCGTTGCTTTCCCCTGTCTCTTTTTCCCTCTATCTGACCTGTAAGTATCAGATTCTCCAAGCCCTCTTTCCTCATTGCGTATCCCAGGAACTTCAGCTGTCTCTTCCTGATGCTCAGTATCAATTTCCTTTTTGTTTCCATCATTTCCAAGACCTCATCATTACTCACATGCTCGATCCATGTTATTCGCAGCATCCTTCTGTAGAACCACATTTCAGTTGCTTCAAGTTTTTCCTTCATCTTTACTAAGGTACAATTAACAATAATACACATGTAGGAAAGCAACGGGTTGGAGCGGAATAGACTATCGAATAATGAATGCCTTCGCCTAAGACCTTCCTGTATTTACTAGCCTTTCCACGCAAGGCCAGATGTAACACATGGTCATTCTATAGTGGGTATTCCCGGCCATATAGCCGGACCAAAAAATCTCTGTCTATTCATCCCCAGTCGTGGTTCTACCCTTCGGCGGAACCACGACTGGGTTTGTGCTTTCTGCTCGGAAGCAGAGAGCGCCCTCTACCAGAAGGCAGAGAGCTGACAGTGTCATAGAGCAGTCAGGCGAATGCCTAAGACCTTTTGTATTTACTAGCCTTCCCACGCAAGGCCGGATGTGACACATGGTCATTTTAATGTGGGAATTCCCGGCCATATAGCCGGGCCAAAAATATGTCTGTCTATTTTTACCGAGTCGTGGTTCTACCCTTCGGCGGAACCACGACTGGGTTTGTGCTCTCTGCTCGGAAGCAGAGAGCTGACAGTGTCATAGAGGAGTCAGGCGAATGCCTAAGACCTTCCTTCTTCGTACCGCTCATTACCGTCTTTTAACAGGTAGAGCATTCCATTCTCGGTGGATGGCAGGATGTTCCACGATAACATTTTTACAGTGAACCAATATTATTTACCAATTTAAATGTTCTTTAAAGAGATGTTTTTATGATCAATCCAAATTCGAAAATAATTACTTTGGATATACTACAACATGTTTAAGATGAGACTCATGTTACATCTCTCTAACCACAGATCTATTAGGTTTCATTTAAATACCCACAGAGACCTATTAATCTGTAACATAATAGTCGATAATTCAAATACAATGGCATCGTTCACGCGTAAAAGAAGGACTAAAGATAATGGAAAGCATGATTAATAAAAAATCCAACACTAAACGATATCAACTATGAACACGGCCACAATATGATGACCTTGTTTGGAAAGTAAAACGTCCCTATAACTCTAGATACATACATAAAATAATCTATATATCCGGTTAAAAGAAATATAAAATTCATCCTTGATAATGGCTAAAAGTATAGCCGACAGCGGTGTGATAAAAGAAACATTCGGACAATTCTTATTGAATTTATGTACTGAAAAGAAAAATTCTAAGATCACAAGAAAAATTATATAAAAAGCTTAACCACGACATAATGTCTGTCATTTCTAACGAATATTGCATATATACATCTATATATATAAAAGGCAAGATGTTTGTGTGTGTGTGTGCATCTGTCTGTCTCTCTGTCTGTCTGTCTGTGTATCCTTTATACAAATCCACAATTTTTATTCGATTCTCACCAAACTTCACACAAACATTCTTTAGGCTTCCAGTCAGATCATAGGCTACTTATTTTCCCGATTTCCCCCCGATATCGGAAACCGATACCCCGATATCCGATCAGGTTGGATCAAGATCAGGATTTAAGCCCTTTTATTTTGGTTTTTGCTTCGAGGTTTTCTCTAAGTAGGTATAATTGTCATTCTTAGTTTCAGCCATAATACCATTTATTCAGAGGACTTATTTAGCCTTCAAAATTCAGTTTGTGACGGAAATCTTATTTGACATCGATTTTGGAAATCAACATTTGACTTACATCCATTCATTTTTCTTTCAATCTACGGTTTCGCTTTCACTAGAACAACAATTGCTTTTTAGTCTTTCGTGCCAATGTCCAAAGTGTCTGAGCTCCAGGACCATGGATTATTTTTAAAGCTTTCAGTGCACCCGAGCAAACGCCGGGCTATACTGCTAGTATATATATATATATAGTCATCCGCAGAGAGATCTGTTTTGCTGTATCACAGCTCATCAGTATGGTTAGAAATCCGATTGCTTTTAGCCAGGATTGAAACCCGACTGAATTGTCGTCAGTTGGCGATTCTACCTCTCTCTCTCTCTCTCTATATATATATATATATATATATAATAAGAGAGAGAGAGTGAGAGAGTGAGACAGAGAGAGAGAGGGGGGAGTCAATATCTTCAACAGACAGGCTAGTCAAAACTTTCAAATTTTACAGTGCTGGCAAGAACTTGGAAAACTCGAACTGAGTAAGGGCGGACTTAGAATCCCGAGACGTGGAATCCTGACAATGATGGATTATCTTGGTAAATGTTTTGAACTGACAAGCGCACAAAATGGGCAGTTCGGATTACGACAGTCAAAACTGTCACGTGAACGTGATCCGTTGGTCGTATGAGCCTTACCCATGATCCCAGATGTCTTTACGGGCCGTGATTTCATCGGATAGAAAAGCCACCATGTAAGGATATACATATAGCTGAACATTTGACATCAGGTCTTTCTATCTCCCTCTTTCCTTCGCGAAGAAGCAACGCCTACTACTATGCGCCTTAATAAATGGAGTAAAAAAAGGGTTTTCGTTTATTTCTGTGATGCGACAGAGGAATTGCCGATAGATCACTTTAATTAGAAACGACGCGCAGAATTAACAAATTCAAACAGGCCACGATTAGCTTATCAAGCAACTGTAAATAAATCGCTATATTTATTTTTACAACTGATTCAGTTTTCAAAACCTATCAAAATGTTTGAAATCTGCTTTACTGTTGCACTAACAAATAAAACCTGAAACTCCTGGAGTTTATCATCAGAATCTTATGAATCGAATTTTTAAAAAAAAATAAAATAACTGTAAAATTAAATTTCATTGATTTATCTAAGAATTTCCAGTCTGAACAAAGATGGTTGTTTACATCTCAAACTTTCAGCTGAAGTATCGAGACGTTTTTGAATTTTTTTTCTTAGCGGGAGAGAGGAGTTAATATTTGAATTTGTTTCGACAACATCTTCTTTATTCTGACGCCGATTGATCTGATAGCGACTTAAATGTAAATGGTGTGCGGTAAACAGGACAATCATTTTATCAAACAGACAAGCTTCAAGGGAAAGACTGCAAAAATTAATTTAAAAAGATATAAAGCATTTATAATGCTTTCACCTTTATGAAATGACACAAATCTCTCTCACTCTCTCAATCACGCACACACATTTAACTGTATATGAAAAGAATTATAAACACATTCATAAACACAAACGCACAGACATATATTAGTAACTCAATGTCTATTAAAGCCAAAGTAGGTATGTAGACGGAAGTTATAACAGTTGGTAACTTCGGACTAGGAAACCACAGCGCACGATCAGGTAATAAACAACACCTGCTTTCAAGAACACCCAAGACGATTATGGACATGGAGAAGCCCAGGATATGACACGAAAAATCAAATAGGCTATATAACTATAAACAGGAGGTTCTGAATGCAATTATTCATTGTAAATCTTATCCAAGTGCCGACTGTTGAGCGACCACCTCCCGGTGATATGTAAACTAAGGATGAAACTTTGGAGAATGATGAAGTTTAGTGCAGCACCCAGATGGGCAATACAAAAGAGTCATGAACGACCTTAACCTGTAGGAAAAATACACTGACAGTGTGAAAAAAATTACGAAGGGACAAAATTGGAAATGGAAACTCAAAAAGGAACTGCAATAAGGGAAGAGTTTGTGACATCATCCCAAATAACATAATCGAAAAAGAATAAACAGACGTGGAAGGAAAAATTAGTGGATCACAGCTGAGATTCTCGATATGATGCAAAAGAGATAGAAAACAATGCCTGGACATGGAATGGAATAATGAAAACAATAGCACAAAGAAATAAGGAGCATGTGCAGAGAGGCTAGTGATAAATGTACAGAAATAGAAATATTGAGCACTAATAATAACGAAGACATGCATAAAAAAAATAAAAGAACTTTCAGCTCAAAAGTCATGCTTCTCGTCAGGATGTATAAAATCCAAAGATGGCACGCTCATATTGGAGAAAGAGGAAATACTTCAGCGCTTGGAAGAATATGTAAAAAATCTCTTTCACAATAAGAGAGATCAACCCATAATACACAGAAAGACCGACGGGCCAGTAATATTAAAATCCGAAGTGGAAGCTGAGCTGACCAAACTGAATAAAAAGAAAAAAACAGCACCAGACGGCATTGTAATAGAGATGCACACACAGACACACACATATACACACACATAGAGACAAAGTTCCATTTATAAATAAGTTTAGATTATTTATCAGTAAAAAAATTTAAACATTATTAAACCAACTCTGGGGTATTTCCTCTTTCTCCAATATGATCGTTCCGCACTTTGGTTGGGGAGCAGTTTTTGTCCTGTCAGTTCTCATTTTTCTTTAGGCATGTCTGCTTTATTAGTCCTGCTCAATCTCTTTACTTCTGCACATTTGTTGTTGAGCAATTCCTCTTTAGACTGTCGGCATTTGCTCCTTATTTCCTGATGTAGTTACTCCAGCGATGGGAAGAATATAAGAGAGTAACTGAGAATACAGTAAGATAAGAACAGGACCGGAAAATATGTAAAGCTGCAATTGCCAAACTGAATAGAAACAAAACAGCTGGACCAGACGGCATGGTTATAGAACTGCTGATATCCCTGGAAAAATTCGGCATCGAGAAATTACAGAAATAATAAATGAAATTTATAATAGTGGTGTAATATCAGACGAGCTAAGTATGTCGATTTTCATAGCACTGCATAAGAAACCAAACGAGTGTGAAACTCCACCGAACAATCAGTTTATTGACTTACATTACGAATTAATTGTCCGAATCCTGATGAATACAGCAAGAAGCAGGATCAGGCCAGAGATAGGACAAGAACAGTGCGGGTTCGTCAAAGATACTAGAAGAAGAAACGTCATATTTATGATTAGGTTGCTCTCGGAAACGGCAATACAAATGAAGAAGGACATGTACATATTTTTTTTTTCTTTCGAATATGCGAAGGCGTTCGACAATATATGCCATAAAGAATTGATGGAGATGATCAGCAGGCTCGACATATTTGGAAAAAAACATGAGAGTAATCAAGAATCTTCACTGGCAGAAAACTGCCTGCATACGGACAGGTAACGAATTCAGCAGATTTACAAAAATAGGATGTGTCTTTTCACCGGATCTATTCAACTTGTATAGCGAAACTATTCTGAGGGGCTTTCTGAGGATTTGTCATCGGAGATGACAATTTGAACAACATAATGTACGCAGATGATACAGTGCTGATAGCAGATACAAAAAGGAAACTATAAGTCCTCTTACAGAAAGTAGCTGAAGAGAGTGACAAGAAAGAACTACAAATAAACTGCAAGAAAAACCAATGCATGGTCATCAGCAAAAAGAGCAGTCCAAAAAGCCAAATACTGCTTTCCCCTGTCTCTTTTCCCCTCTATCTGGCCTGTTAGTATCAAATTCTCTAAGTCCTCTTTCCTCATTGTATGTCCCATGAACTTTAGCTGTCTCTTCCTGATGCTCAGTATTAATTTCCTTTTCGTTTTCATCATTTCCAAAACCTCATCATTGCTCACATGATCATTGCATTCATTGCTATATTGAAGAACTGACATCACATAGCAATCTAGTACTCTCTTCTTCGTTTCTAGCAAAATTGTCATGTTTCTTAATACTTTACTCAGCTTCTGGAATGCTTCCTTCGCCATGACAATTCTCCTTCGGCTCTCTGTGTCGCATATTCCGTCTTCTATTATAACACTTCCCAGGTATTTAAATTTTTGTACCTGCTTGACTTTAGTATCCCCGATCTTTATTTAGCATATTGGGTTTGACATTCTTCTTCTTCTATGTGCCCTGTCCCTTCAGGACGTAGGCGATCCACGTCTCCCTATCCCTTGTGGCTCTTAGTATGTTTGCTCCTGTTACTCCTGGCAACCCCCGTTCCGTCATCCACCTGATCAGGCCCTGCAAATATGTTATCCGCTGCCTTCCTCTGTCTCTTTTTCCTTCTATCTGGCCAGTCAGTAGAAGGTTCTCCAAGCTCTCCTTCCTTATTGCATGTCCCAGGAACTTCAGTTGTCTCTTCCTGATGCTCAGTATTAATTTACTTTTTGTTGCCATTCTTTCCAACACCTCATTGTTGCTTGCATGCTCAGTCCACGATATCCGCAGCATCCTTCTGTAGAACCACATTTTCGCTGCTTCAAGTTTTGTCCTCATTTTCGATGATATTGTCCAGCATTCACTGCCGTATTGAAGAACTGACATCACATAGCAATCCAGTACTCTTTTCTTTGTTTTTAGTGAAATTTTCCTGTGTGTTAGTACTTTACTCAGCCTCTGGAACGCGTCCTTTGCCATGCTAATTCGCCTTCGGATCTCTGTGTCGCACACTTCCTAGGTATTTAAATTTTTGTGTACTTGTTTGATTCTGGTATCCCCTACCTGTATTTAGCATTTTCGGTTGCACCTTTTGCTGATGACCATACATTCAGTTTTCTTAAAGTTTATTTGTAGTTCTTTTTTGTCACTCTCCACCGATATCTTTTGTAGTAGGTCTTGTAGTTTTCTTTCCGTGTTTGCAATCAGCAATGTATCATCTGCATACCTTATGTTGTTCAATTTGTGGCCTCCAATAACAAATCCTGGCGTGTCATCTAGGGTCCTCAAAATATTCTCGCTGTTCAGCGAGAATATTTTGAGGGCTTGGCATTATATTTTCCAAAAATGTTACTGGTAATTGTTTTACTATGAAAATGTATTGCTGGTAATTTTTCTTATGTATTTCTATATTTTCATTTTTTTACCCAATTTGTTTGCCCGTAGTTACTAACCTAACAAGTGCTATCAACCTAGGCCAGGGTGGACCTTGAAAGAACAGCTAAAAAGAAATGGTTTCACACTCTTCAAAACCTCCCGATCAGAAGCCTTGCTTCCAGATGTAGTTGATCGTCATAGCAAGGACGGCTAGGCTTATCATTATTCTCCGAATATCCTTATGTTATTGCAACGATAAATAAATATTTCAAGTTTTGATCTCTATTTCAATTATGGACGTGATTTTTTCACGTAAAAAACAGAAAAAAATGTTTATTACCCTCGCTAGAGATTGAAACTGAAAAATTGTGAATAAAATAAGGGATGCTAGAGGTGAGCTCCCGTAGTCATATTTAATATAATTTTTCAACTCAATTTAAGTAGTTACTTCAGAGAAGAAAATAAGTGTATACTGTGAGGATTATGTATAGATAACTGTTAACACTAGACATGGAGATTTGAAGATTGTGATTGTGGAAGCAGCTCCTTGAATGTCTGTTCCAAAAAGTAGTGGTTCTTGGAAAGGAACTCTTAAAATGGAATTTCTTTTGATTAATGGAATACGAAAAGATGGTTATGATTCATCTCAGTGTAAGAAGGATGACGGTTCTTATCTGTGAAGGGATGAACTGGCGGAACTAAGACTCACAAGTCGGATAGAGGGAAGGTGAGACAGGGGAAAGCAGCACGAGACGTACTTGTTAGGTCTGACTAATGGATGGCGGAGCGTGATTTAAAAGAGATACGAACAGAAAAAATATAGAGAGTGACAAGAGACAGAGCCAAGTGGAAGTCCATGATCGCCTACGTCTTGAAGAAATACGGTACATGGAGAAGAAGAAGAAGAAGAAGAAGAAGAAGACGAAGAAGAAGAACTTGTCAGAAGTTTTGCCACGCGATAGAATAACGAATGGCTTGTGGTGTCTTATCTTTAGCAGCTAATTGGACTCATCTTGTATCAGTGGGTATCTTACTTTATCTGCATTTAATTATATTTTACTTAGTGTATGTATAAATGTTTTTTCTTAATTTTCGGTGATGATGGAGTAAAAAATGTCGAAAACATTAGAGCTATTGACCTGTCAGTATATGTTTTTTTTTGTTTTTTTTTTATAAGCGTTTCACCCCGAGCAAGGCATGTCACTGCCACTACTGCGCAGGGGGCTACATAGAGTGGATAAAGGATGATTAAATATAGGAAATGTCAGAGGGTGGGTGATAGGCGGGTAGGGATACCGAGAATGGTTAAATATAGGAAATGTCAGAGGGTGGGTGATAGGCGGGTAAGGATACCGAGAATGAGGGTTGGGTAAATGAGAGTGTTCTGGGAATGATTGGGAGTTAGTGTGATAGAAGGTGTCTATTGACCCTACATTTAAACACCTGGAGGTTGTAGCTGTCGGGAAAGCATACTTGTGGAAGGGAGTTCCACAGGCGGGAAGCATGTAACCAAGAAAGCCCCACCACATCCCCAGAAAGAAATGCAGTCTGTGGGAGAGAAAATGGTATAATTAAACAGAAGGTGAGAGAGGGTTGAAAGTCAGAATTTTTTACTTATGGAGTTAATCATTCTCTTAGATTATTATCTTTGAAATTTCGTGATTTTTTTTGACAGGATACTGACAAGATTTCCAGTTGGGATCGTCACACTTGTTAATTAACAGTTAGTCTCCGAATCATCTCAGGCTAAAACGTATATTCCACCTTGCTATTCAATCTATCACTGGAGAAAGAAAATAGGGTTTCATATATATATATATATATATATATATATATATATATATATATATATGAAACCCTATTTTCTTTCTATATATATATATATATATATATATATATATATATATATATATATATATATATATCAAACGAAAAACTAGACATATCTTTTAGACTGGCTATGAATTAATTAATAATAATTAATTTTATAAGCTAAATTAGCTCATTTCATAGAACCACATTACTTTCGTTCCAACCGGCATTAAATTATTTCACAGAAATAAACATTCATCTATAAAAAAAAAGTAATAGAAAACAAGTACCATGTTTCAAAGCAAAGATCTTGGCCCAATCTCATTTGTGTATCTCTAGACTGGTCAGGGAGGGGTCACCTCCTTGGTCAATAACTATAAATTCATTATATGCTCACTCATAGGTTCCATATAACCCTACATATCAGCACCTTTACCTCTACCTGCCTGTATCCACATGCACGTATATACATACAGTTACATAGGCTAATCTCTATTTTACTCAAATAGTTTCTTTAAAGCGCATAACAAATAAACTTTTGTGTCTATTCTGGGATTCTTCAGACCGGAGATTGCTCTGATTTAATTGGTCCATCCTGTCTTTGTAACAACGTTTCCCTGGTTAAGGGGGTTTAGCTACTCTTTTAAACTTTTAAAACCCTCAAAATTGTAATTGAATTCATCACTTGATAAGACACTGATGATGTCAAAACAAAATGGTTACTTTTGTAGTGATATTATAACATATTTATGTTATAAATTCTAAATAAGTATTATTAGCTCAACTTTGTATTGAGCACTTTTTAAAGAATAGTGTTTATTTGGATATGGAATATTATTTCATCCGCACCTACCGTATATTTGTATATATATATATATATATATATATATATATATATATATATATATGTATGTATATATATATATATATATATATATATATATATATATATATATATATATATATTGTTTGTTTAGCACTTAGTTTTTGCTCCTAATAGAGTTAGACCAGTACACATTTGTATTAAAAAGTGTTCTATACAATTCTATTGTAGAACTTTTGAATATATTTTTTAAAAGAATTATTTTGCTACCTTGGCTTCTACCAAGAGTGGTGTCTTAAAATCCGCTTAAAAATGAAATACGCCAAATCGGTCGGGTTTCGAGCCTGGGTTGTGTAGCAATCGGAGTCTAACCGTACTAATGAGCTGTGATACAGCGAAACAGATCTGTCTGCGGATGACAATATATATATATATATATATATATATATATATACATATATCTATATCTATATCTATCTATCTATCTATATATATATATATATGTATATATATATATATATATATATATATGTATATATATATATTTAGAAAGGGTTTGTCTCTTTAGAAAAACAGATTCATACCGACATTGAATTTTCGTGAGTATACAATTATGACGTTCTCACTGGTCAGGGTTATTATACTTATCAAAGCTCTATCTCGAGTGTACTTATCAACATTCTATCCCCACCTCGACAGCGAGCATTTTACGATAAAAAAACCCTGCTTTCTAAAATACATTTTATCAGTAAAACTACTGAGAACACAACAACTTTGGCGCTAAACATTATTACAATTAAATGCTATGTATGTATGTATCATTTAAGAAGACTGTCTAAACGTTCTGGATATCTGAACTCTTTCAGATATTTTTTTAACCATGATGAAAGGCAAGTTTGATTTTATTTTTAATTGTACGTATTTTTATGTATGCGTCTGAAGATATAGGAATCCTTTATTTTTAAACATGGTCAGCACATTTTGACCGTTTTCGTAGTTAATATTATTGAGAAATGGCTCTATCGTTTTCATCTTTAAGGCTTCTATTATTTTCAATCTTTATTTTACATGTGGATGAAGCTTTTATAATTTTATTTTGTACTAGTATGTTTCGACTGGAGTCTGGCAAGTTTTGTGTGTGTTTAAGTGAGTTGTAATTGACCCATAGTCAGTAGGTGTAACGTAAGTCGTCTAAATAGTTGTATTACAAATGTAACTATTCGTAAGTTTGGTTTGAGTAGGAACAGAGTTCCTTAAAGGGGTATTTCAGTTTGTAAATAATGTTGGTTCTTTTTAGTTTTGATTTTTCTGATAATGAGTTTAGCTGTTTTATTTTTTTTTTTAAATCGATACTTTCATTTTCTTGTTCATATCGACTGTATTTGGGCATTTCTTTGTTATTTCTAAGAAAAATTAGTCTAATAATGCTTTTCTTTTTTGGACGTAAATTATATAGTAATTGTCCAACTATTTCGTATGTTTGAGCGATTTAGCCTTTGTCAAGGAAGAATTTATTGTTACATATACATACATAAAACAATTCATACAAAATGCAATCTTGATATATATATATATATATATATATATATATATATATATATATATTCCATTTTTAAACGAGTTATTTCGCTACCTAGGCGTCTAACATGAGTTGTGTCTTTAAGCGATTTTTAATAACAGATTTTAGCTTTTACCGTTTTTTCTTTTTAAGAACGCTCTTGTAACGGTGTTTTATTTGAACGTTCACGTGGCAGAGAATTTATGAACGCGCATTGTTTAAATTAAAACGGATTATGATGTTTTCATGCATGGTTGTATGAACCTAAGACATATTTGTTAGTGTGGATGCATTTAGTCATAATTTCTGTTCTTTCATTTAACAGTTCGTCGTAAGGCTTATACATATATAAAACAGCTAACCTCATTATCAGGAAAAATATATATATATAGATATTAATGCAATCTTTTATTTAAACATGTTTCATTAAAAACGACCGACCAGTTTATAAGCTTTCCAGTATTCTTACAAGTTTTCGACTTATCAGAGAGAGAGAGAGAGAGAGAGAGAGAGAGAGACACAGAGAGAGAGAGAGGTATTTATATACAATATGACAAAGTTTTTGTTGTGTAACACTATAAGCGTTCTTTATGCACATACGTTAAACTAAGTATCGACGGACTCTGGATTCGAACCCCGGAATAGATATTTGGAGAATATCTGTGTGTGTATATTTTTTTTCTTTTTCTTAGCAAGGGCGAAGAAAGAGAGGAAGAAAGAAAAGAGCGCTGGGGTGGCCAAGAGATAGGAGAGAGTCGAAACACAGGGCATTCACGAAATGATATCAACTGATATGATAACAATTGAACACTGACCGGATTCCACGCTTGACTTGCAAAAAGAGAAATTTCTGTTTCTCTTTTCCTTGTTGGTTTCTTTCTTTTCGTTTTTTTTTTCTCTCGGTGAAAAAGTAAAGGAGCGACTCAAAACGGAAATATCGGTCGTTTCCAAAAAAAAAAAAAAAAAAAAAAAAAAGGAAAAAAAAACACGTAAGGATGGAATTGGAATTGGCGCTGAAATGTGAATGTACAAAGTGAACAGAATCTTGTCTCGGAACTTCCAGACCGGCAGACATTCGCTCCGAAGTACATACTATGAGCATTTGTCTATACTTCTGAGATGAGGTAGTATTTACATTAAATACGTATAAATGTTCGAATAATGCAAATAATAATAATGCATCCGGAGTTAGCATTGCACATAGAACGAGAGTGATCGAAATAAAGGATTCGGTTTAAAATTCCTTGCATCTGAAGAAGGCCGGAGTATACAACGTCCGAGACATCGTGAACATGTCAATAAAGATTAGAACAACAGTCCGAATAATGTAAATAATGTACATGCTATGAAGCCATCAAAAGTTTCCTGAAAGTATAACACTATGACTACGAATTATCGATTTGAAAAGACTTACTGGGGATTGAACCCTGTAAGACCGATCAGCCAATTTAGCATCTAGTTTCTTTCTGATGTCAACTTAAATTAACTTTCTTTATAACAGTTAATAGCTGAGAACGTGAAGACAGCTGAGCGACTTTGATTTCCGAACGGGTTCGTTACATTCATTTTCGCTCCAACAGTCTTAGGAGAGTTATTTGTCTCTCCTTTTCTCCTGCTATAGGTTAAATAGTAGAGCAGACTGTGCTCCCAATGGAAGAAAGATAACTTTGAATTCAAAAGCGAGTGTAGCATTAATCGTAGAATTCTCAGTCAGTCTATGATTCCTGAATGCGGTCGATATGATAATTTTGTAAAGTTGATAGGCATTTAAACTTATGATGATTTGTTCATTTGAATTTACCTTGAAAATCATAATCTCAAATACTTGCTTTTAAGTGGATTGACGTGCATTCTATGTGAAACCGCATCAACTTGTTTGATCAACAGATATATGTTTGTAATTTTTTAATATTTTTGTAATTTTTGGAAAAAAATATTCCTTTTTGATTTTTCTGCTCGTGAAATGGATTTCATGGTCGAGCTGTTTCCCGAAGTAAATTGCCGAAAATAAAACCTGCGACTATTTTCCCCCTGTTCTCGTCTTTGTTCCGAGACATTTCTCACTCTCTCGGATTGTATGTGGGGATGTGTGTGAGTGAAGACACAGGGCATCCGTCTATGTGTCAGTGTGATGGTATTTATGTTGTGAATCAAAGTAAACGCTTATACAAATTAGCTAAAGTGCTCGGTAAAAAAATAGAAATATATACATTCTGCGTATTATAGGCGAGTTAAAGTGTGGAGTATCTTGATAGTAATCAATATGGAAAAAAAATATATCAACCAATTTAGCATCTACTTTCTTCAGGTTGAATCAATGTGATGTCTACTTAAGTTAGCTTTCTTCATAACAGTTAATAGCTGAGAACGTGAAGACAGCTAAGTGACTTCGATTTTCGAACGGGTTCGTTATATTCATTTTCGCTCCAACAGTCTTAGAAGAGTTACTTATCTCTCCTTTTCCCCTGCTACAGGTTAAATAGTAGAGTAGACTGTGCTCCCACTGGAAGAAATATATTTTTAAATTCAAAAGCGAATGTAGCCTTAATCGTAAAATTTTCAGTCATTCTGTAATCCCGACTGTGGGTCGATATGATCGATAGATTTGTACAGTTGATTGGTAAATTAAATAAAGTGTAGACTGGTTTGATAGTTTTCTGTATGGAAAAGAGAAAAATTAGCGACTGTTCCAACTAAAGATGGAACAGTTTGCCTCCACTTAAGAACTGATAACTTCTAGAAAGTCATGAGTCTTTTTCTCCCTGTTCTCCCTGTCCTGTCGAAAGTATCCCTGATCATTGCATGCCACAATGTTTATCTGAGAAGAGAAAGACTAACTGAGATATCTTTCACCTATTTTTTAATCGTTTCACCTAAGAAAGGAAGTACTGCCACTGGTACGCTGGGGGGTGCATGAGAGAAGAGCGGAATAAATTGGTATAGGGAGTGTCGGAGAAAGGAGATGAGATAAATGAAAATCAAGATGGAAGATGGCAAATGACGTTGTATTTAAACTCTTGAAGAATGTAGCTATCAGGGAAGCAAAGATGCGGAAGGGAATTCCATAGGCGGAAATTGAGAGAAAATAAAGTATTAGTGGCGGTTACTGTTGATGTGCTTTGTGGTGCAGTGGATATCGGCTCGGAACGAGAAATCGGGGAGCCGAGTTCGAATTCCGGCTGAATTCATTGCATTCACTTACGCACAAATACCCTTGGGAAAGGTATTAATCCCTCTGTTCCTTCCAGTTATGGGTAAAATAACGGGACAAATTGGGTTCTATAGCCTTAGCTGGCAACCTGTCTAGCTGTTATGTCGCCAAGTATAAATGAATAACTCAACAACAGAATCAGAATATAAGTTGTATTCCGCGGAAAGACGGTTAGTATGTACAGAAGTGATTAGTAATATTTACAATAGAAAGATACAAGAGTCCAATCCGTCGTAAGACGTGTGTATACGTGATTACTTCCGGTACGCCACCGGAATTGTGACTAACTCTTCACTGACTCGCACTGACTCTTCAGTAACTCATTAGAGACTCTCAAGTGACTCTCTACGACCCTCTTGTAGAGAATCCACCATTGCTATATATAGCAATGGGAACAGTCCATTTGTAGTCAAATAGGAGCGGCGCCCTTAACACTAGCGCATTAAGTAATGTGACCTACTGTGGGATAATATTTTGCCAAGTCAGTCATGTCTCGAAAGAGACATGATCGCCTAAGCGTGTTTCACGTATGTCACTTAACTGACTGACTGTTGACTGCTTTGACTGTAAAGGGGTAAGACCTAGTTTATAATTTATTAACTCGAGTAAATTAGGAAGTATATCTAACTTATCTACACACAAAGTTGCAGGAAAAAAAGCTGTTAACATCGCTGTCAAATATAAGATCTATAAAAATAATATATGTAAATTAACAGAACATGTCACAACATAGCAATGACTAAGCTAAACAGTTGTTAAACTTGAGAGAGAATAAAATTATAAGATTATAATTATTAAAATATTAAATTAGACAGAAATAAAAAAGGATGAAGGACAAGGTTTCGATTTGTTATTGTATTTAATTAATCCCATGTAATAAAATCTCAAGTAGGCATATGCGCTGACGACACTACGGTTTACTCTCGTCTCGATCAAAAATCTGCCGAGGCTGACAAAACAAACTTCGCTGCCGAGCTTGAAAAGGGCATACAATCAGTGGCGAACTGGTGTAAGGAAATGGCTCATGAATTTTGATGCTTCCAAAACGAAGCTGCTATCTATTAGCCATAACAGACAATCGCTCCTACCCTCCATTAGCATGGATCGGGCTAGTCTCCCTGAAAGCAAAACACTGTGCCTCCTCGGGTTAACTCTCACAACAGACCTCAAGTAGAATGACTATATAGAATTCATAGCTAAATCCGCTGCTAAGAAAGTTTTTCCGGTCTGAAAGAACCCTGCACATATATAAATCTACCATCCACCCGTGCATTGAATACTGCTGCCATATCTGCTCTGGTGCTCCTGCTACCCGCCTAGGCGTCTTTGACAAAATCCAACGGAGAATCTGTAATGTGATCGATCCCGACTTGGCAGCTCAGATACAGTCACTTTCTCACCGGTGCAATGTGGCTTCTCTGTTTTTCCTCTACAAATATTTTCACGGTTTCTGCTCCGATGAACTTAGCTCACTATTGCCCCTAAACATGAATTTACTCGAGCCACAAGATTAGCAACTAGGTCCCACCCTTTTACTATGAAACCAATAAAATGTAAACAAATTCTGCCCCAAAAACTTCTTTTCTCGCACTTCCCACCTGTGGAATTCCCTTCCGTATACTTGCTTCCCTGACAGCTACAATCTCCAAGAATTTAAATGTAAAGTCAATAGTCATTTCCTATCTCACTGACTTGCATCCTCTCTCTCATGTTCCTTTCTCCGTCCACTCCACTCTCATCAGTATTCTCATCCTTCTCTTACCCACTTCCTGACACCCCCTATAACCTTGTCACTCTTTCTCGTAACTTTCTCTCATGTTCCTTTCTCCGTCCACTCCACTCTCATCAGTATTCTCATCCTTCTCTTCCCCACTTTCTGACACCCTAAAACTTGTCAGTCTTTCTCATAACTTTTTTCCTATGCAAACCTCCTGCAAGACAGTGGCAGTAAAATACCTTGTTTGGAGCGATATGATTATTCATGCAGCGAGATCTTAAGAGAGCTAGAGGTCCTCTCGACGTGTCCTATTGATGTGTAGGTGATTATTGGTTATAGACATAAAAAGGAAACAGCAGGTACTTCTAGACAAGGTATCAAAGGAAAGCGATAAGAAAGGACTCACCATGAATCGTATGAAAACAATGCATAGTTATTATCCTGATACTCAGCTGATTGCTTACGATGTGTGGCTGTCTGGAAAATTAATTGATATTTTTTTAATCGTTTCACTCCATGCAAGTCGGTAACGCCACTGATGCGCAGGGGATACATAAGAGTAAAAGAGTAGATAGGAGGAGAGTAAAGAGAAAGACGAACCAGTTACAGGGAGTGTTAGAGAAACGAGCAAGAGAAGGATGGGAATAAAGGTGTGATGACAGTTGCAAAAGTAGAGAGAAAGGAAAAGATATACAGGGTGATGTAGAAAGAAGTAGAGTCAAGTGGTTAAGAGATGGGTATTGACATTGCATTTAAATTCCTGGAGGTTGTAGCCGTCAGGAAAGCAAGAATATGGAAGCGAGTTCCACAGTGCGAGAAAAGAAGCTGACGGAGTAGAATTATCGTCTGCATCTAGTCGATCTAACTGTGAATGTGTGGGACCCAGTTGCTATTCTGGTTGCACGAGTAAACCCCTGTGGCAGGGGCACCAGTAGCTTAAGTTCGTCGGAACAGAAGTCTTGAAAATATCTATAGAACAGATAGATCTCGTCAGTGAGAAAACGGCTGCTAAGTCAGTGCCTATCACATTACTGGTTCTTTTTTGGAACCTATCAAGAACACTGAGATGAACAGCGGTGGAATGATCTATTCATTTGGTTGATACTGACGTAACACAAACACATGCGATTTCACTTCATGCCAAGGTGAAAAGCAAAATATTGCTTTTTATTTTTAATCTGGGAGAATAATTAAGATATCTACGAAACTAGATTTTTACTATCGAACCATCTTAGTGATTATCAAGACCGTAGAAAGTTTAGTAAATAATGCATACTCCGTAATTGTAGCCTTATGTCAGACACACTAGACTCAGTGTTAATCTCTTGTATTGATGGCATGATTAGAAAATCTAATCTTACCTAAAATATCACGGATTAACAGAATCAGAGGATCAAGTATTAAGGGCATGTGTGTTAAGATCTGATTTATTTAATTCTTATAGAGAAGCAATCCTAAAAGAACTAGAAGTCCTACCAGGATTTATTATTAATGGGCCCAATATAATCAACATAAGATTCGTATTTACCACCGTACTGATGACAGGCAAAGAAAGAAAACTGTACAAACAGAAAAAATGTAGTAAAGGAAAGCGAGAAGAAAGGACTAACCAGGAATCGTAGGATTTGGTTGGTTGGTTGATTTTTTTTAGTGCCATATAAAATCCTATCGGTTATTTAATTCCGAAATCTAAATATTTTGAATGAAATTCTATGCTTTCAGCTATATATATAATATATAGTTGACTATTTTGCTTTAAAATGTATTATTGGTAATTCTATTATAAATATGTATTGCTTATAATTTTACTATAAAAAATGTTGCTTTGGAAATGTCAGATGTTTCTATTAAATAGAAACTGTTGATATTTCCATATTTTATTTACTGTACTTATTACCGTTCCAAATAATATGAAGCAGTCTGTATTCGGTGACGTACGCAAAAATTATCCATTCATCCATATCCATTTCTGGGGAAATTTAATGCAACCCCAGCTGGTATTCGAACTCGGTAGAACGGCTCCATGTTCTGTACCGATAATTGATATTATCTTGCACTTCTACGATTATTAAAATCCCGTTAAAAAATAAGTAATTCGTCAAGCCACAAGCCATTATATATAGAAAAGATGTATTTATCATGAGCATTGCTATCAAGACACGGACATATTTATAAAAAAATTAATGTCCGAAAATAGATACTGTAGACTATGTAGATGGTGAAACTTATTTGTAGCTCTCTGGATATGGAGCTAAAATACTTCCTTTCTTAGATGAAACCATGCACACGCTTAAGTGAAAAAGAATAAAAAATTAAACGGAAAAGAAAAATAGTGTGAAAATCAAGATTGGCAAATCAATGATTTTTCCTTCTTTTTGTCATTGTACGTTTAATTGTAGTGGATCCCAGAAAGACAAAGAGCAGTTAAACATCTACTTACCACCCACCCGCTCCATCGACTCACAAGCAGAGAAAGGCACAAGATTTCGTACAGAAACATGCGTACACCTACATAGACAAAAGCATAACAAAATAAGTAAAGATATAAGTGGTGGAATCAAAGGAATTATCTATTTTTAAGGTTCGCTGACATCTTTCAACTCCATTACACATGACTCGATTATTTGCTTTCGTTTGATGTATTGACCTTTTCTGAACTGTTATTCATTCCTGCTTCATTGCTTTCATCAATCTATATATTAACTCTTCTTCTCTTTCTTCTTCTTCATTCATGATTTAAGTCGCTTTTCACAATTTTTTCTACTAGTTCACCTCTATATTGTCCTCTTCCATCTTCTTATTGATTATTATTCTTTTTTCTTCTTTTTTTACTTATTATACCTACCGTTCTCTGGGTTTCATTTTTATACACTCGGTTTTGACATATTTTTTTAACGATATATTTCTTCTGCTGTCTTATTCAAATTACATTTTTCACTTCGTTCTTTTCTTTGTCCCTTATTGTTCTGTTTTTCGTTTCTTTCCTTTTTTCTTTTCCATCTTCTTCCTCTGTTATCTTTTGTTTCTTTTCTTTTTCTCCTCTTCTTCATCTTCTGCAAATTGGACACTTTTATAATTATTCTTTCTTCTTTTTTCTTTGTCTACCTTAACTGTTTTTCTTTTTTCTGTTTCTTCCCTTCTCCTTCCACACTTTTCTTTGTTTTTCTCTTTCGCTTACTCTCCGTTCATCTTTTCTTCCCTCTTTCTCTTCTGCTGTCATTCTTCTTCTTGTCTTCTTTCTTTTATCTTCAATTTCTTGTCTTTTTCTTTCTCCCTTTTACTTGTTCTTTTTCTTTTGCTGTTTCTGCTTTCACTCTTTCAATTAAATTCTCTTCTTCCTTTACTTTTTCTCACTTTGTCTTCTCTTCTACTTACTTTGTTTTCTTTGTTTTTTCTCTTTATTCATTTCTCCTGCCTTTCTTTCTCTTGTTTCTTCTTCCTTTTCTTAACTATCGTTTCTTTTGCAATCTCAGTTCTTAAGATTTACGCCTCTTTTACTTCCTCTCACTTCTCTCACGTTTTTTTGCATTTTTCTTTTCCTCTCCTTTGATTCTTTTCCTTCCTTATTTTCTTACACCTTTTCTTTCTCTGCTTCCTCTTATTATTTAGGTTCTTCTTTCTTTTTTAATCTTTAGATTCTTCTCTTTTCTTCGTTTTATCATTTTTATTTTATTTTATTTTTTGCTTACTCACTTTCCATTATTCTTCTTTCTTTTATTTTCTTCTTCATTTCTTTCCATTATTCTTCTTTCTTTTATTTTCTTCTTCATTTCTTTCCATTATTCTTTTTTCTTTTATTTTCTTCTTCATTTCTTTCCATTATTATTTTTTCTTTTTATTTTCTTCTTCATTTCTTTCCATTATTCTTTCTTTTATTTTCTTCTTCATTTCTTTCCATTATTCTTTTTTCTTTTATTTTCTTCTTCATTTCTTTCCATTATTCTTCTTTCTTTTATTTTCTTCTTCATTTCTTTCCATTATTTTTTTTTAATTTTATTTTCTTCTTCATTTCTTTCCATTATTCTTCTTTCTTTTATTTTCTTCTTCATTTCTTTCCATTATTCTTTTTTCTTTTATTTTCTTCTTCATTTCTTTCCATTATTTTTTCTTTTATTTTCTTCTTCATTTCTTTCCATTATTCTTCTTTCTTTTATTTTCTTCTTCATTTCTTTCCATTATTCTTCTTTTTATTATTTTCTTCTTCATTTCTTCCCATTTTCTTCTTACTTTTTCCATTTTATTTTCTCTCTCTTCTTTCATTTTCTCTTCTTTCTCTTCATCTTTTATGTTTCCTCTACTCCTTCTTTCTTTCGACTTTTCAGATTCTTCA